>MU793707.1:0-12958 GCA_027886325.1 Lentinula aff. detonsa | reverse complement strand
TCACCGGGATTTATCTTGGTGTTCGGTCTTTTACCCCGCGGACTTATAGTCCGCGATCCAACTTATCCCTACGACCCGTGCATGATCATAACAGTGGTACAAACTGAATCAACGCAACTCCCGTGTTGTACCGGGGTACAGGAGCTGCTGATCAGTTTTCCGAATCCACGGAAGTCGTCTCTACACTCTCCTGCGTCTCTGCAGCTCGGCCTCGAGTCTCGCAAGCCTTCTTCCGCTCGCAATCTTCAAACCTATGCTTCCCGCCGCAGAAACCACAAAGTCCCAGCTTCTTCCGGCGCTCCGCCTCGCTAGGGAGGAGTTTGCCGTCGGAACCTAGGTTAGCAGCAATCGACGATCGCGTCGATGCTGAACCCGTCAAAGACGAGTGGTTGCCTCCGCTAGGCTTACCTTGTTTTCCCGATCCTTTAGTCGAGAAGGCCGCAGAGGAGGGTGATGGAGAAGAACTTGGCGAGTTCTTCGAGGAGGTAGTCGACGCCTTCAAGAATGAAGTCGCGACCGAGGAACGGGTGTTTTCACGTTTCCGCTCTTCTTCCCGTCTCCAGTACCGGTTGTCCATGCAAAGGACTTCTTTCCGGTAGTCCGCGAGATTAGCGGGCTCTGGAAGACGGGCCATTTCGTCTTTGATACGGCTTGCCAAACCGCGTTGATACGCCCACTTAAGGGCTTGGGAGTCCCAGTTTGTAGACGCCGCGAGAGTGTTGAAACGGATGTTGTAAATCCGTACGTTGTCGGATTCCTTCATCCTCAACGTCCCGAGTTTGTCCTCGGCCTCTCCCTGCGCGTCGTACATACCGAAATTGTCCTGAAGTTCCTTCACCAGCGACGCGAAGGAGGACGTCCAGGCGGGCATCTCCGCGAGGTTCGGATCCAAAATGTCCGGTTCGAACCATTCCTTTGCGGCGCCACCTAGATAAGACAACGTATAGTTGATCTTCCTTTGATCAGTAAAATACGTTGGGCGGTCAATAAAGACCAGAGATAAAGAAACAAGGAAACTCTTCAGTTTCCGCAGGTTAGTACCGTCGAAAACTTCCGGATCCTTGACTTTTGACCTTGCAGTCTCTGTTGGTCCACGATTTTGATTCGTGGATAATTCGGTGATAGCACCTCCCAAGTTGTCGAGGGTGCCTCTGAAGGTAGTAAATAGCTCCATAATGCGCTGTTCCGCAATGTCAGTGCGATTGCTACCTGGTCCTCCGGGTGGTCCTTTGGGATCAGATCCCTCAGGGTCCGGGTCTTCTGGGTGGTCTGGTAAGTCAGGACTTACCTCCTCAATTGGCTCCGCGATCTCAGGTTCTTCAGGAACCTCCGCGGGGATGAGGGATGAAGACCGATCCTGCGAGGAACCAGCCTGGGTTGTTAATTGCTGACGCATTCTGTCAGCGAGGGTGAGAGTTGTCGGAGATGGGGGGATGGCCGTCTCCAACATTGGTATCGCCATGCGATTGCTACGCGGCATTCGTACCGTGATTGGTTGCCCATCAGCGGTGTAGAGTACTTGGTACTCGAGTTCGGCTTGGTCTGGTGAACCAAGAGTGTGAAGATTTGACACCCGTACCGTTGCGGGTTGGCTCGGGGCTGGACCGAAAGCGTTGGTACGCCTATGGGGAAGTCCCGTTCCAGAGATAGACTCGGCGAACGGCGTGAAGGCCGTTGCATTGGTGGCGAATGGATTTGCCATGACTGGCTCCTCCTGAACATTGTCCGAGTCCGCAGTATTGGTACGAGCACGTCTGCTCCTGGTATTGACCATTTTGGGAAAGAAAGGATATATGGAGGAAAAGGAAGTGATAAGTGATGGAATACGATGTGCCGGGTTTCAGTTTAAATATACTGTTATGATCATGCACGGTCGTAGGTGATAAGTGTGGATCGCGGACTATACAGTGACGGCGAGCCATCATGCCCACCCCTCAATTGGGGAATTTTTTCCCATCACCACAACAAGTCTTCCTTGTCATTCATTTTGCCGAGCAGATGAATGATAAAAACAAATATACAGTATGATTATACAATCTGAACTATGTAGAATGCAACATAAGACTTTGAGAACACAATATATCAAAAATGATCCAAAAAAATGTGATAAAAACTGCTGGATGAGCGAAAATGATTTGGATGACGATGGCAGCACTAGTACTTCAACCAACGACCCTTCTTGTCCAGAAGGCCTTGGATACGGCGAGGGAAGGATGCGTATAAATGAATAACATACTCGTTAAATTCAGCGCTATACCAAATGGTCTCTATTGCTGTCCAAAGTTGAGTGAGTGACCGAGGTGCAGGGTGTACTTTATGTAGGCGACGCTCAAGCTCAGCCCAAGCATTTTCGATGGGATTGATGTCAGGGGACTTGGATGGCCACTTGAGAACATAAATGGCATGGTCTGCGAGCCATTTCTTTGTGTCTCGAGCGGTGTGTTTGGGATCATTGTCATGTTGAAATATCCAACATTGGTCTTCATACCCCAATTCTTGGACAGTTGGTAGCAGGTTTTCCTGAACCAGAATGAGCTTGGGCATAGAGGAGAATATTAAGTACACACCTCAAGAACCTTGATGTACACAAAACGGTCCATTATCCCCTCAATCCAACAAAGCTTCCCTACCCCATTTCGAGTGATGCAACCCCAAACCATTACTGAACCAGAACCCAGCCCTCTTCGGTCCCTTTGTGACACATTTAGCTCAGTGAAAGGGTCCTGTCCCCGTCGCCTGCGGCACCAACGAAGCCCATCTGAACCACCAAGTGCAAATTTTGACTCGTCAGAGAAGACGACATGATAATGTGCCCATGCTGCGAAATATGCCCATTCCTGCCAAGCTCGAGCAAACGCAAGTCGCTCACGGAAATTGTGTGGAGTAAGGATGACTTTACGACGGCAAACAAAGCCATGGAGACCATGCTTACTAAGTGTCTGACGAACAGTGCGTTGAGAAACATGAGGAAAGCGTTGACGTTGGAGGTCAGCACCATCAATTGCACGGCCTTCATCAAGGTCTGATATTCCAGCAATGATTTCCTCTTCTGAAATGGCTTTGTTGTGAGCATGGCGTGGAGGTTTATAGTAGCAACCATGCTCTCGGGCAATGTAGTAGTTGCGGGAAATGGTTTTATGGTCAGCAGCCATGTCGCGGAATTCTGTGGCATTATGAGCAATCCAGTTGAAGCTTTTCCCAAGCTCATCATGGTAAAGAAGTATAATTCGTCGTTTAGTAGGGGTTACATGAACAGGAGGGAGCCCAAGAGGCTTTTTTTGTACAGTCATCGTCGTTCAGAAGGAAAAATTTAGCACGTGAGAAAATAAATCCCAATTTGGGGGTGGGCGTGATGGCTCGCCATCACTGTAAGTCCGCGGGGTAAAAGACCGAACACCGAGATAAATCCCGGTGAGGGTTGGGTGAACCTACGGAGAGGTAGTCGGACGTTGACGCTACTATTAATAGCGTCCCCGACACGCCGCTGTCCAAAAGCGAGGTTGAGGGTAATTCCGATCGCGGGAGAAACTCACGCAATTGTACTTAGGATGAGGTTGAGAATAACTCTATTTGAGATACACTGTATGAGTGCGCTATCAAAGTCAATATTTAAACTAAGGACCAACTATTCTACTCTCGTAGCTTTATACTGTAGTTGCTACCTAAGGGTCGCTAAGCGATAGTATCCTAGAATAGTATGGTCGAACATGTGGAAGATAAAAGGGGAAAGTATAAAGGAAATGATATTAATGGATATATGAGAGATTGGCTAAGTGTGAGGGATATAAAAGCAAAGTGTAAAAGGATCGCGGAGATAAGCTCTGCGACGGAAGAAAGTAGTGAAGTCAAATACCGTAAAATGATCATCGGGACCGCGGGAGTTAAACTTGGCATGGTCGTAATAGATAGAGTGTTTTGTGGAGTAGTTTCTATCTCTGATCTCATCTATTCTCCTCAGTAGCTAGACTAAGATACAGGACCATTTCTCTCTGACAATGACTAAACAATGAGGCAATATAAAAGAATGTATGTAGATGGCAACAATCTGTCAATACCTTGACAGACACAAGGGAGTTGCATAGACAATTGATGATAGCATGAGAGCGGCAAGGCTGTCACATGTTCATAAATAAAAGAAAAGGAAAAGATAAAAGAATAAGACAGGTGCTCATGTAGGCACTTACAGTGCTTAACATGCCTAAAAGGGAATGGGTATCTAAAGTACTAAAAGAGAATAAAATAGAAAAAGAGTCTATTTGTAACACTATCAGTGACTTGCTAGCTCAATACTATGCCAGGTGTCACACAGAGAGAACAGATCAAAAAGCAATGAATAATGCAGGAGTCGGAGTAAGTCCTCAGATACTTGTCTAGCTACCAAGGAGAACAGACAAGATCAGAGATAGAGACTATTCTATGAAATACTCTATCTTATATACATATCTGGAAATGAACCTATCGGAACTATCCCGTACCGTAACCATGAGGCTATATAATAAGAGTCACTCATATCCATAAGTAAGGCTGTCTGTATACAATGATGAAACAATGAGGTAATATAAAGGAATGTATGTAGACAGCCTAGATCTGTCAATGCCTTGACAGACACAAGAGAGTCGCGTCGACAATTGATGTGTCGTGGTAGCTTAGCATACTAAGGGTAACACAAAGTAACAGTGTCAAGAAGTGAGTTCAAAATGTTCTAAGAGAAAAAGTCCCTTGTAGAAGTCTGTGTAGGTAGTTTATATAGTGAGTTGTCAGGTACATGAGTGTTACAGCGTCCGGGAGTCGAGTTCAGAGTCCTGGATGGTAAGGTCGGAGTTTACTGTGGCGACGGTCCAGAGTCTGAGGTTCAGGGGTTGTTGGGATTTGGAAGGAGTGTGGTAAATGAGTGGATTGTGTCATGGCATGATGACAGCATGGAAACAGCAAGGCTGTCACATGTTCATAAATAAAAGAAAAGGAAAAGATAAATAAATAAGACAGACGCTTGTGTAAGCGCTTACAGCGCTAACACACCTAAAAGGGAACAGGCATCTAAAGTGTTAAAAGAAAATAATAAAGGAAAGAAAATAGAAAAGGAGTCAATTCGTAACAACATGTAGTTCACAGTATAAAGCTATGATATCAGGGTAGTTCCTTAGTTTAAATATTAACTTTGATAAGCACTTTGATAGTTATATATATCAATAAATATCCACACTCACTGTCATCTCCACATCCCCCCTTGTTTGTACAATTGCAAGAGACTTATCATGAGTAGATACTAAATCACTCTTCCCATCTTGCATTGGACATGTTATTAATAATAGAGTCAAGGTCCAACTACCTCATTGGATTATTCTATCTTTGCAAAGGATTACATCTAGTGTTATAGGTATGCTTCCGAGCCTTTGATCGTCGATCGGTTCTTCGATCTTCGATGTTTTGACTTAGTACGTTTTGTTTCTCTTCGATCTGCGATCGAACCTCACGAAGTATTCGAACTATCGGATACGGGTGATTCTCACATTATTGTTCTTTAATTGTCTTTTATTTCTATTACTGGGAGCTATTTGGATTCTTATCAGTCTAATTGGTACTCTTATTGTTATAGTTTTGGCAATTAGATTACAAGGTATAAATACTGTAGCATCTCGTAGATAGTTCTCCAGTTTAAATATCAACTTAGATCATTGCTGAACTCCGTCCGGATTATTATCCTTCTTCATCATCATTCACACTACAAACAAACGATCTCCGGACGTCTTCTTCACTCTTATACTATCCTCATCGTCTTGAACATTCACGGAACCACGCGACAAGGCGAGGGCACTACCGAAAGTGGTGCTAAGGTTCTTAGTTCACTCTTCCGTACATTGACTAACGATCGTAGATCGTTGTTCATTATCTCGATCGAGACCGAACCCGTCGAACTCAACTCTATTCAACTCCTTTGCCTAAGACCCTACGGAACCTCACCGGCACAGTCTTAACAGTATATTTAAACTACTTCTCGTCATTGTCGCTTATTATCATTTACATATTCTATGGCGCCTCCAGTGACTCGACAAGCACGAAGGAACCGGACGAGAACTCTCACCGGAACCACTGACAATTCGGATGTACCAAATCCTGCTGAAGAGCCAAACCCATTCCTCGCCAATGCACAATCATTTGCGCCATACTCAGAATCAATCTCAGCCTTAGGAGGTCGAAGACGAACTAATGTTTTCAGTCCAACAACTACGGCTACGCTTCCCATAGCGGAGGTAAGTCCAGAAGTCGCTATCGGCGGAAACACCGAAACACTGGACTACGAAATACAAACTCTCTACACTGCAACAGGAATGCCGGTTCAGGTTCGAACACCTCGAAAGACAACTCAGACAGCTATCGCTTTGTAACCGTCCGTAGGGATGGTTATATGTATGGAGCTTTTGGGCTTCAGTTAGCTTATGGCTTAAGACTTAGTTCACACCATATGAACACGACGAGTCTGTATTAACTCGATATGTAAGGTTACAGGTAAAACTTGTCTACCTAGCTTAACTAATCTAATGGTATATAATCGATGAACTGTATAGTTCATCGAGGTCATATGATATTCATATGATAAGATAATAGTGCGTGATCAGATAAGGTAAATAGGGGCGTGCCCATTACACCCTCCCCCATTAGACTGATCCCAGCAGTCTGACCGTATAGTAAAATACAGTTGTGCGGATATGCCTATCCAGCCATGTTCATACCGTCGTCCTCGCCATAATCAATGACGGGGTCCCCTTCGGCATTGAACTGAGTATCATCCCAGTCAACGATGCTGGGAGCCTCACCACCCAGATGCACATCATTGGTGGAAATGGGTGTCGCGGATTGTCCCGTAACCGGGAGCGACAATTGTTGGGCGATAGGCCTCACATGCGTGAGAACCACGCTGTAGTCAGCAAATCGTCCGGCATTGCCGAGATTGCCAGACTGTAAGCCGTCGGTGAAAACATAGTTTTCAACCTCAACAGTAGTTCGAGGCACTCCTTGAAATACATAGTGTGCCAATACATCATTCACTACATGAACGAACTGATGTTGGATAACTATCCAACGGGTAGTCATGGAGGAGGCAACTCCGTATAACCACCATAACAGATACAGTGCAATGTCCTGTAGTTGGGCCGTGGTGTATCCACGTATCGCCAATTCATGTGCGATTTGCCTCACGGTAGGCGGTGAGGCGCATGAGTAGTCTGGTAGTGGACCAGGCCGGAATGTACGATGAGGCAACAGCCCCATTGATTGGAGGATCCCATCGTATCGATTGGGATGAAGTGCGAGCTCGCACAAAAGGAGATGTACTAACAGGTTGGATTCTCCATCTGTCATTACTCCGTTACCCGTATTGTTGGGTAACTGTCGAAGTACTGCTAGCATACCGCGGATGCTATGAGTATTAGTTGTTGGAGAGTCTTGTATGGACTCAACCAACATCCCATTCAGACGGTCCGAAGCTGGACTGCTGAGTATCGATTCCGCCCATTGAGGGATTGAATCGTTTTCCCGTCGCCCTTGCCATACCCTACGCTCAAGCACGGTGGGGGAACGTTCAACGATTGTTCCGTAGGCAAATGTGGGGACGTCTGCCATTACTTCGCCATCCGTAGTAGCACTAGTAGGTGCGACATTGGATGGTCCTGCCTCATACCCGGAGGCACTTGCTGCAGTATGCCTCGCCTTCTTCTGCAAAGGCTTAGGCTCGAACAGACTGGGCACATTATGACCTTGTTGATTCATCTCCGCTATATACCACTGTGGTACCGCGGTGAATCGGTCAATGACCGCATTGTCCACCACAGTACGTTCAGCTCGTGGTACATGGCGAGCACGCTTGTGCATGGCGATCATACCATGCACTGTTTTCCATAACGGGCGCCACGGGCGTACGTTATCAGATTCTTCAAGAATCTTGATGATTTTCTCGACTTCTTCAACAGAAGTCGGGACTTGGAATGGTAGTCTAGTGACCATTCCACGCAGAACATTGAATTCCTTGTTCTTACTGCTCTTAGAGCATTTAGGTGGGGGGGAGCGCCCTTCCTCCTTAGCTCGTTGAGCAGCCACGGCGTCCCTCTGCCGCCTGGCTTCCCTATTGGTCTTGTTCTGCAATTCCCTTTGTTTCCCTTTCAATCAATTGGGATGGGCGTCAGGTTCCGAGTCATCATCCTCCATGTCCGTGAGGTAATGCTCCAACTGATACGCCTTGTAAGAGTACTGTACCTCCCCCATGGGTTCGGCGTACAAGTCGTCGTAGGAAACGGTCCCTCGTTGAGGGACAGATGTGGAAGCGGAGTCACGCTTCCGTTTGTCTCCTGTGTGAGGAGGCAAAGGCGCCAACACAGAACCTCCCGACGACGAGGATCCTGCCTGGCTGGCCATTAAGGGTTGGCCGGACCCTGAAGCTTTGGTGTTCTCAAGGTCCCCTTCCATCGGGGATAGTCGCTGCGACAACGGCACGGAAGTTCTCGTTGTCATCTGTGCTTCCGTTGTAGTAATCCGGTTCTGCAACGGGACCGTAGTCACTTCCTTCCCTTTGCCCTTGTCCAATTTCTTGGCGACAGCTACCACGGAGGAAGTGTTTGCGTCATGACGATCTCCCTGGTCACGGAGATCGTAGTACTGGGCTTTCCAGTATTGGCGTCTATCATGCGCCTCTTGACAGTCGCGGACGATGTCATCAATTTGCGCCACGTCTGATTCGTGACGTGCGCGTAGTTCATTACGCTCGATTTCCAGAGCGATAATTCTATCCTTCAAGTTCTGTTGCTCAGTCTCGTGAGCTCTCGAAGTGGAGGCCAGTTGCTCTTGCAAAGAGCTTACTACCAACTCTCGTCCCTGAGAGTTGGTCGAGGACGATGATTCTCCTCGTATGCTACCATCTTGTTCGGAGATGATGTCGTTAAAGTCGCTCGCCGTTATCAAATGAGCGACATATCCCATGCACATGGGACAATTGTCGGAATGTGTGATGATGTTTCCGACTGTGATCCTTAGAGGTGTGGATGATGAGGACGTGGTAGGCGGTCCATGAGTTGCCATCATGGGCATATTGTACCCATACGGTGCGATTGGGTTCTGCATCTGTGGGTGGAATGATTGTTGCATGTGCGTGGGTGGATGCAACGAATGGTAAGGGTAGTTTGCGCTTGACGGCGCATAAGAGTTCTGTCCCGTAAATGGCGAACTGAAATTCGGTCCCGCCCCTGGGGCTCCGAATTGGGAGGTTGTGTTGCTGAAGCTGATGGGGCCCTCCCCCAGACGGTCCTTGCAACTCAGGACTGATTGTGTTATTAAATACTGGCACCCCAGTGTTCATGGGCGCCCCAAAAGGCGCATGTTGAGTGGGGGGTAGTTGGGAACCACCCCCAAACGGTCCTGGAAATCCAGGACCAGTAACGTTATTAAAGGCTGGCGTCCCAGCTGTCGAATTTGCCCCCAGGGGAGCATTTTGGGTGTTCGGCGACTCGTGAAAGTCACCGAATTGTATGGTTGTCGATCTGGAAGGATCACCAGTGGTGTTGGATTGAATGTCTTGTTGCTGCGACATGGTGGTGCGATGAGGACGACTTAGCGTTGCAAAATTTCAACGTCGGACTTCCCACGAAAATTTTCATAGCCCCAGTCGGTCCGGTCAACACGATCACGAGACTACGTGACGGATTACGTCGACTCATTTGCGCGGCAATTGCCGCCAGTGAGTGACATTTTTTAGCGCTAGGTATCTATCAAGCGCCTGCAGGGCACTACATGTGCTATAGGGCTCTACCGTGATGTCCCCTAAATTCCATAATACATGGAAAAATAATCGTTGGCCCTGCCATTGATGCCCGACAATGTCGTCAACCAACCATTCGACTTCTACTGGTTCTCCAAAGTCGTATGGTTCCGCCCTCACACGATTAGGAAATAAAACATCATCGTTAATGACGTGAGGGCGCAATAGTGAAACATGGAACCTATTGTGAATTCCTCGTTTACTGAGTTCAGTGGGTAATCCCAATTGGTACACCGACTTCCCTTCAATCACCTCGATTACAGGGTAAGGCCCGACGAACTTGGGCATCAACTTCCTCGCTCGTCCCTTTGGTAGATTGAGGTTGGCCGTAGATAGGTAAACTAGGTCATTGACCTTGATACTAGGCTCATCCCGTCGACGTTGATTCGACCAGTGGGTCTGAAATACTCTAGACCCAATTATAGCATCATGTGCTTCCGCCAGGTGGAGGATTGCTTGTTTGGCGAAATGACGCACACCTGGCGCTACCGCAACCTCAGCAGGTAGTTCGCGAATCATAGAAGGCATATACCCCCCATCCAACTCGAATGGAGCGAATCCAGAGGACTCATTGATGCTCGCATTGAGGGCGAATTCCGTCATAGGAATTTTCTGTACCCAATCTCGTTGATCAGGTCACACCCAAGCCCTTAAAACTTGGGCCACGGAACGGTTTGCACGCTCCGTTACTCCATCCGTTTGCGGGTGGTAAGAAGTAGACATCAATAGTTGCGTGCCCAACAGTCTATGCACTTCTCGCCACCATCGCGAGATGAATTTTGGGTCCCTATCAGAGACTATGGACTTAGGAAGTCCATGTAGACGAACCACTTCCTTCAGGAACAATTCGGCCAATGCGACCGCCGTGATCGAAGTATGAATGGCTATGAGGTGGGTCCTCGAAGTCATCCTGCAAATTACTACCCATAGGTAGTTATATCCATTGATCTCGGGGAACGGTCCTATAAAATCCATTCCGATGGATTCCCAAGGTCGCTTGGGTATGGGTAAGCTGTGAAGCTTACCAGCAGGTCGCAAATTGGGCCGCTTGGATTTCTGGCACGTCATGCATGATTTGCAGAACGCTTCTGTGTCCCCGTGAATACGGGGCCACCAATACCATCTCCTGACATAGTCAGAGGTGCGTTGTTCTCCGAAGTGTCCGACCACTTCATGAGCTTGTTCGAGTACCATGCCTCGAAGGGTCTTTCCCAATCCGCCTAATCCTTCAGGGATGCATACCACTGCTTCGCCAATTCTATTGGATGCATAAACGATACCGTCAATCACTTAGAAACCCTTATGATCGTTAGGATGCTCTAGTACTTTCTTGAGCATAGGATCGATCTTCGACAGTACTCGAATCTCCGAATCGAATTGCAATTGTACCAATTGCCTCGGCTTTAGGGGCTTCGCCTTTCAGCCGTGACTCAAGGACGGTGGGATTGTAATCGCCATCACTGTCCACTGCTTCCTCACGAGGAATTTCTGCATGTTTGTTGAGTTCCAGTGCTTCTAGATCCCGCGGTTCGTCTGGTTCTCTCAATGCAGCTAGACGGTTTTCCTTAACTTCGTCTACCCTCTGAGCTGGGAGGTCGTCCATCTCCCGGTCCAGTTGCACATCGGCATTGACATATTCGTGTGCCGAATGAGTCTCACCTGGAAGGTCTGACTCATAGTATCGCGATAGTGCATCCGCGATTTTATTAGTGGAACCTTTGATGTAGTGTATGTCAAAGTCATAACGCGACAGGTATTCCATCCACCGCGTTTGTCTACTATTCAAGTGGCGTTGAGTCTTAAAGAATGTCAACGCCTCATGGTCAGTCACTATGTGGATGCGGTATCCCATCAGTTTGTCTGACCACTTAAGCAGTGCTTCTAGTATAGCGAGGGTTTCCTGCTCGAATACTCTATAGTTCATCTGGGCCGCAGTGAATTTCTTGGACATAAAACCTGCTGGTCTACACTCCTGCCATGTGGGTCCTTGTCCGTAGTATGCGCCAATGCCACTGATGGAGGCGTCACAAATGACCCATATCGGCACTCCTGTGCGTGGGTCAATTGGCTTCAGTACCGGCATTTTGTCAGAAGTAGCCATTCGCTTTATGTGTTGGAAACACGATGCGTGGAAAGGTAACCATATAAATGGGGCATTATTCCTACACATCAGCGATAAAGGGCTGGTGTATATCGCAACCATGGGCATGAAACTGGCCAGGTACTGCACCAGTCCTAAAAACTTCTGAACATCATTGAAGTTTCGTGGCGTCCTCCATTCACGAATTTTCGCCATTTTATCCATATCAGCGTGGATTCCCTGGTCATCGATTCGATGACCCAAGCAGTCAAGAATCAAAGCGTATAGCTCACACTTTTCTGCTTTTAAGTAGAATTTCTGCTTGCGCAGTCGTTGAAACACTTGTCCTAAATGTTTCTCATGATCCTCAATAGAATCACTGAAGATGAAAATATCATCTAGATATACGTGTACACACCGTCCTATCAAGTCTTGGAAGGTACGGGTCATGATACGTTGAAATGTGGCAGGGGCATTGCAGTCTCCCTGCATCATGACTTGGCTCACGTAGGTGCCAAATATGGTGGCGAATGCCGTCTTTGGTACATCTGCTACCTCATTGCATATTTGTTCATACGCATCCGACATATCGATTTTTGATCGATACTTATGTCTTTCCACATCTGACCGAATATGGTCTTGGTCAGGGAAAGGAGTGACATCCTTGACCGTGTTGTCGTTCCTCTGTCGGTAGTCGACAATGGTGCGTAGTTTCCCATTCTTCTTGGGAATGCATAGCATAGGGGCTGCTTGCGGGGTGGTAGCGTGTATCCACCATTGGGCTCGATTGTATCTCTCGAGCTTTTCAGATAAGTCTACTTTCAGACTATCAGGACATCTAGGCATGTAGTAGCTGTACCTCTTATGTTCATCTATAAGAGGTATCTTATGATTGATTTCCCTGAGTGGGGGCAACGTTTCAGGGACCCCTTGTAGCATGTCCTTATTACGCTCAAGCCATTCGGCGCGAAGTTTAGGAATTGTCAGCGACTCGATAGCTTTTATACGATGTAGCCAGGCGTCACGCGATTTAGAAGATAGCCGATGGGGACTATCGTCAGTGACTTACTAAC
>MU793706.1:0-12967 GCA_027886325.1 Lentinula aff. detonsa | reverse complement strand
TTTCCTCGAGGGTCCGATCCTCCGAGCTTCGATTGTTATGGACATCAATGCTTTACATGAAGCTATCCGCAACTCACTATCGATAGATCCGGAATTGGCACTTGGACTTACCTTTGTTCAAGACTCCACTAAACCTCAATGGACTATGGGTGAAGATGGTTTGTTACGACTCGACAATTGAATCTATGTTCCGAATCATTTGGATCTACGGTTACAAGTATTACGCTACTTCCACAATCATCCACTTTCAGGTCATTTCGGTCAAAACCGAACTCTCGAGACTATTCGACAACAGTACACCTGGCCGAAGATTTGAGACTTCGTACGAGATTATGTTGTCTCCTGCACCACATGCGGAAGAAACAAATCACGTCAACATCGACCTTATGGACTACTCAAACCACTTCCAGTTCCCTTACGACCTTGGGACTCAATCTTGATGGACTTTATCGAGGAGCTTCCGATGTCGGACGGTTACAATTCCATTCTAGTCATCGTGGATTGAGCTTCAAAACAATCCATATTCATTAAGTGTCATACTACGATTACATCTGAACAGTTAGCTGAATTATTCGTCATTCACGTTTTTTCTAAACATGGAGTTCCGAACCACGTAACCTCTGATCGAGGTTCCGAGTTCGTCTCTGCTTTCTTTCGAGCACTCGGGCAGTCGCTCAACATGGAACTTCACTACACTTCCGGATATCACCCAGAAGCTGACGGACAGACCGAACGTGTCAACCAGACCTTGGAACAGTACATTCGCATCTACTGTAACTATCAACAGGATAACTGGTCCAGCCTACTTCCAATGGCTGAGTTCGCCTACAATAACACTCCGAATGCTTCGACTGGAATCACAACTTTCTTCGCCAACAAAGGCTACCATCCAAACATCTCGATTAGACCGGAAGTCAATATTCGATCTGACCGAGCTCACAATTTCGTCGCCAACTTAGACGAAGTTCACTCCTTCCTTTGGGACGAGATTTCGAACGCTCAGAAAAAGTACAAAGATCAAACTGATCGAAAACGAATCTCTGCTCCAGAATTCCAAATTGGCGCTGAAGTCTTTGTCTTAGCAAAACACATTCAAACCACTCGACCGACTCCAAAGTTCTCGGAGAAGTATCTTGGACCTTTCAAGGTTATTGAACACATCGGCACTCTCGCCTACAAGATACAACTACCTGACTACCTTTCTTGAATTCATCCAGTATTCCACGTCTCGCAATTGGAACCTTATACTCCAAATCCCATTCCGAATCGTTCGCAACCTCCGCCACCACCGATCGAAGTCGATGGTGAACAGGAGTTTGAAGTTGCAGAAATTTTAGATTCGAAGATGGACCGACGCTTTCGACGTTGTCCGTTGCGATACTTCATTCGATGGAAAGGATACGAAGGTACCGATGAGGAGTTCTCATGGATTGGAGCTGATGAAATGCACGCCGAAGAATTACTTGAAGAATTCCATAAACGATACCCACTCAAGCCCGGACCTCTACCGGACATCACCGATTAACTTTCGTATGCTTTTACTTATTTCTTTTATTCTATTCTTTTCTTCCTTCTTTCCGAACGGTTGAAATCGACCGGGGGGATAAACGCCATGATAGCTTATTGAGTGTTTATCCCTACCTGGAAGGTCGACACCAATCGAAACTATCGGACATCTCAGTCCTATTTAAACTCAAATTCTTTCTAAGTCCATTTCGGACGATTCTCTCGATTGCTTTCGAACGATTTTTCATTTTCATTTGATTTTACAAAAAATTTTATTAAAAGTCCATAAAAGAATTTAAAGTCCTCGAATGGACTGCAATCGATATACGGAAACAAGATATTATATATACAAGTCCAAAAAGAAAACCAATCAAGACGGTCGCTCACTCCTTCCGACCTTTCCCTTTTCGATCCCCCGTCCTTTTCACCCGATCCTCCTCGGACTCTTCTTCTTCTTCATCTTCCTCCCTATTCGCCTCTTCGAGCTTCCGGACACGAAGGATCAGGTATCGAAGCATCTCCTCCTGGAGATTGATTCTTGTGTTAAGATCTCGGACGTTAGTCCGGAGATCGTCGATTACTTGGCTGCTTGTCGAAGCAACCGGGCTTTCCACTTTCACTCTCTTACTCCTGCGGGGGTAGTTGTCCGGCACGAGTGAACACCGGACCTTTGCCTTCCTGCAACCTTTACAGGAGGCAGAACCAGGTCCTACCAATTCGCACTTGAAAACTTTCAAGATGCATCGACTGCACCGCGATTGCTTCGGAGGTGAGGTTGGGGGTTCCTCAGGGTCTTTGTCATCGTCTGTATCCGACTCGATGAAGTCGTCGTCGTCACCCGGGTTCGGGTCGCCGCCTTCGGGATCTCCGGATGGAACGACCTAGGACAAAGAAGTTAGATGGGAGAAGATGAAAAGATAAAATCACTCACCACAGCAACCCTCTTCCGCTTTTTACCAACCACCACCGTCGATGTTTCGCTGACCGGCTATAATCGAAATGAGCAGTTTGAAAATTGAAGTAAATCAACTGCTTACCGAGTTGATGAGCTTCTCCTTCTTCTTCTTTTCGATTTGCGCCCGGACGAGCGCTGCCGTTTCCATCCTCCTATCCATCTCTGACTTCTCTCGACTCTCCTCGGCCGTCCTCTTTGCAGATTCAGCCAACCTCAATTGCTCTTCGACTTTCCTTTTTTCTTCTTCTTCTCTTTTAGCCTTCTCGGCTGCTTTCTTCGCTGCCTCGGCAGCTTTCGCTTCTTCCGCTTTTTGCTTCTCCAACTCTTCCTTCTTCTTTTTCTCCTCGGCTTCTCTTTTCTTCTTTTCCTCCTTTTTTTGACGTATCTCCGCCAATCGAGCCTCGGCTGCAGCCCCGGCCTCCTCCTCTGCAGCCTCGGCCTCCTCCTCTGCTTTTCTTTGTTCGGCTTCCCTTCTAGCCCTCTCCTCCTTCTTCTTCTGAATGAGCAGTAGCTCAGCCTTCTCTTCTTCGTCGGACGGGCTATTGGCACGAGAGTTGTTGGAGGACATGGTAGAGAAAGAAAGAGAGAAGTGGGGACTTAAAATTTTTTTGCTTGGTTCATATACTGCGCCATCATTTACGTGATTGATTGATCGATCTCGATTTCTTCACATTTCACCAAGTCACAGTTCGAATTTCGAACACTTGATCGGATCTACTCTAGGACCTTCATACGAGGCTTTCGAGGGCAAAAGCCTAACAGGGGGATACTGTTACAGTTGTGCTTCCGGGCTTCCGTATAGAGCTTCCGACTTTGAACATGGACTTGGTATCATTCATATTTACTTCCGAGACCGATTGCTTCGATCGAGTTGTACGAGGCATTCGGTTATCGAATGCTAAGTGCTCCGACTTTATTGTCTTTTTATGTTATATTGATGATGTCGGATTATATTAGTTATTGTTTTTTTACTTACAGCTCTTATTGTTATAGATTTAACAATTAGGAATACAGGTATATAAGCTGTAGTATCCTGTACATAGTTCCTCAGTTTAAATATCAACTTAGATTGCTGCTGAACTCCATCCGGAACTCTCTCTCCTAATCGTCTAACGTTCGCACTATACCCGATCGTTATCTGGACGTCTTTACACTCTTACTCGTCACTCTGAACATTCACTGAACCGTACGACGAAGCGGGGACACTACCAAAAGTAGTGTCAAGGTTCTAGTTCATCTTTATCATCTTCCGTTACAATTGAGCTGACCGATCATCCTCGATTGCTTCCCTTGAGACTTTGGTTATAAACCATTGCCTCGATTCATTCCGATCACTCTCGGATTACTTCGATTCACACTATACCTTCTAAGACTCTACGGAACCTCACCGGCACAGTCTTAACAAGAAGTAATAATGTTGAATGAAGGAATGTGTGGATGTTAACTATAAGTGTTGTAATAAAGAAAGTGCGATCGCATCCTTCAGATGCGATGAAGGATAAATGTATAACGGATCCATCGGACGTGATGGATGCGATTAGTGTATATATGTATATAAAGAAATAGACTGTCCTGCATGAATATAACAATACCACATATTGTCATACAAGGCACACCATTGCTCCCTCATGTTATATTCATGCGGTAATGGTTCCACAATACACGCATTAGTCATTGATATCACATCACTAAGTTTTCTCTTTGCAATTTTGCATTTACTCCCTTCGTTACTTAGTGCTTCGCTCTCTTATCCTTTGCTCCCTTCACTGACTTCGCGTCGCATTACTAATATGTTCACTTGTTCATTTGGTCACTTGTTCATTATCTTATATCCTCTGCTTTGTTTCTCTTATTGTCTTTTACATCCCCTTTTATTCTATTGTCTTTTCCAATCCTATTGTCATTTCTTATCTACACATCTGACATACGAGATAGCAAATTAGTATCAATAGGTAGCATCAAGTATGGTAGACTTTAGTTTTGAAATTGACTTAGATTGACTCCAAACACCCCCTTCTAAGTTAAACTACTATCTCTCTATTCATTTAGTCAATGAGCTTTGCTTGTAACTTTGTCGGACATTGCGGTGTATAGAGGTGTTGCTAATAGCTTTGCCGAAGTCCAATCCCATTCGGAGGTTGTCAGGTTGCTTTGGGATTCGTTCAATCAATATTTTGTCCGAAGGTCTTGCACGATCTTAACAGTATTTCAAAACTTCACTATACATCATTATTTGCTTATGTCTCATTATGCTTCGAACACCTCCAGGTGAACCATCTATTACTTGACAACGTCAATGAACAATCACGAATGAATCCAGTAACTCTGGAATCACCAAATCCACTGTCACGAGTCCCTTTATTGCTAACGCGCAAAGTCTCTCCCCATTCAATTGCTCTTGTTTTGCCCACATTCAGAATGTCAGTCAAGAACAACAACGGACAAACCCTAACTTCACTATGGTTTGACTCAGTGAAGCGAACATCACAGTTCCACCTTCACCACCTCCCACTGTTATGGGATTTAGCAACTCTCCTTCAATTGATTCTCTCTGTTGCCTTTATGTAACCACTACTCATGGTTGCGCAAGCAATCAACCACCCTCACCCTCCACTCATATTCAGAGTCCAATTGAGGAAGCTGAGGAACAGGATGAGGATGAACCAAATCAAGCCAAGGAAACTAGCAAACATGGTGAAGACGACAATGACAACCCTCAACCTTTGGGTGACCCGGGTGATGATGGTGGAGATGGCAGAGGTGGTCCTGGCGGTCCTCCAGGGAACCCTCCAGGTGGCGGAGGCCCCCCCAGGCAGTGGTCCCCCTGATGGTCCCCCTGGCAATCCTTGTGATCCTAACGGTAATATCAACAATCCTAACAATCCGGAAAATATTGCTATGGGTCTTATGACCTCTATGCTTACTATGCTTCAGGGTCTCTCGTCGGTCATGGGTAAAGTTGGTAATAGCGACGGTTCATCAAAAGCAAAACTTTGCAATCCAGATGTCTTTGATAGCTCGGAACCGTGAAAACTCCAATCATTTCTTGCTTTGCTTGCTCTCATCTTCGCCGAATGTCCATACTATTTTACCAATGAACGGAAAGTTTCCTATGACTTGTCATACCTCAATGGGTCTACCAAAGAATGGTTTGAACCTGACCTGCTTAATCCAGATCCTTTTAACCCTCCTGTTTGGATGCACTCATTCCAATACCTTGTTCAGGAGCTAATGGATAATTTTGGTTTGTATAATATGGAAGGCAATGCGGAAGAATGTTTAGGAAACCTCCACATGAAGGAAAACGACACAATCAGGAAATACATGATTCGGTTTAATTTGCTCACTGCACAAACTAATTGGTATGCCATTGCTCTAGCCTGGGCCTTCAATTCAACATCAGCAAAACCATATGCTGACAAGCTCAACACAAGTGGCAAACTGATGGACGTGGAGTATGAGAAGCGAAAGAAGAATGGACTTTGCTTATTCTGTGGTGCTCCTGGTCACAAACTCAACGAATGTCGGAAGCGACAAGCCTCAGAAGCCTCCAAAGCTTGTGCAGCTAGCACGGTTGATTTGGCTGCTTCGCCGGAGTCACCAAGATAGTCCGCAGCTCTAGTTCCCCGGTACAAGACTGGAGTTGCGTTGACAAGGATTGTACCGACTCACGGGAAGTATATCTCAATGCATCCGCTCTTTCTTTGAATGATAAATCACTTTGCTTACATTTGACCACTGAATTTAACATTTCCAATACTACTTTGAATGAACAAAAGCCCTTTGGGGATTACCTTCCATTCATAAGAACCATATTGTGTCCGAAAGGCAGTTTTCCATTCGTCGCCTTCAGCAATCTGAACAAGATGGTAGGCATGAGCAAGACCGAGTTTGGTGTAAACAGCAGCTTTATGAGGCACGTCAAGTAGATCAGATATGAGAGGGAGTGGGTAGCAATCCTTCTTGGTGATGCAATTGATTCCTTGGAAATTGACACAAAGTCAAAGAGAACCATCCTTCTTTGGAGCAAAGAGGACTGGTGCACCATAAGGTGATGAAGAAAGCTGTATGATACCTGTAGTGAGTTGCTTGTCCAGGAATTCGCAAAGAGCTCCCAATTCTTTTGGGGAAAGTGGATAGATTTGTCCAAGGGGTGTGTTATAGCCATGCAACTGGAGAGGATGAGTGCAAGGCTCTGAGGCTACATGCAAAGCTCCGAAGCATGGGAACTGTGGTTGGCTACACAGTCCTTCGGAAGTGTGATGGGACTTCAGTGAAGCTATTAGCAATGCTCCCTATATGCTATCTGGGTGTCCCAGTGAAGTTCAATAATTAAGATGGTTCTGGAGGACTGCACTGTCCGTGCATCCGGTGGATCTGAGATTTATGTATAATCAAGAAGGAGTAATGTTTAAAAGGGGTGAATAACATTTTTATTCCAAGCTGGGGAACAATTCAAAACAAGTCTACTAAAGTACTAATTCTTGTAGCTAACCAGAGTAATAAAAATAACACATGTAAAAGTGTCAGTTGAAGGAATGTATAGATGTTAACTACAAGTGAAGGACCAGCCGCATCCGCTCCAGATTGGACCGTCCGATCCGATCATGCAGGTAGTTAACAAAAACAAAGTAGAGTGTGAATGATAGTGAACTCCCTTGCATGAATCTAACAGTAGCTCATCTGGAAGTGCATGGATCTGTCAGATCCATCAGATCCTCTAACCGGAGATACATAGCCAACAATGAAGTGAAAGCAGTGTGGTTCAATCATTGATTCGATCAGACCATTGCAAGGGTGGTTTTGGCATAGACGTAACAGGGTCAATCTTGAGATTGTATGATTGATGTTCCAGAAGTTCTTCCAAAGATGATTTGTCAAAGACATTGGCATAGTGTTGAGGTCGTACAGCTGGAAAGGATTACAATCAAGGTTCCGGAGGCTCCGGACAAAGTTCCGAGTGTGGGAACAGTGGCTGTGACACAAGGAGATACTCGAAAGGGCTACACGGTCCTTGGAAGTATGATGGGACTTCAGTGAAGCTTTTGGCAATACTCCCTACACACTATCTGGGTGTCCCTGCAAAGTGCGAAGAAGAAAGAAGATCCGGAACGTCGGACGGGTCCGATCGATTGATACGGACATGACTAAGCATAATAGAGAAGGAGTATAGAAGGTAACTTTTATTTCAAGCTGAGGAAATGATACTAAACAGTGTACTTAAGTAGTAAATTGCCTAATTGTTAAATAAAGAACAATAAGCAATATAAAGGTTTACCCGAGGTGAAATATAAGACAATAAGGGCGTGGGAATCTCGGATAAATACCTTTCAAAACCGTCCAAAGCTATTGAGAATAGAATCGAAGATATGGAGCTGATAATGAAAGCGAAAGCTCCGGAAATGTGAACAAGTCTTCCAGTTATCAATCCGGAATCATTTGATTATTGATCCGGAGTCATTTGATGATCAATCCGACCGGAAGATCGTCCGGAAAGGTCCGGCCTAAGTATCAGAATGAATTGACTATTGATTCGATTGGAAGGTTGGTCGATTGGTCTGGCATAGGCGTAACACATAGTCCGCATACTTGGATAGCAGAATAGTTTGGTGTTTCTGAGAATTGGATTCATCAGTACTCAAAATTTTAGCAGTAATTTTGGATGAAAGATAATGAAATAAAATTGGTTCCATACCAGAGTCTTTGCAGACTTGGCTGAAAGCAATGGCTCCAAGTAGTGCAATGTTGATGTCCGGTTTTCCTGCAGATTTGGTACGGGACCCCATCTATGAAACACTCGGATAGGAGTAAATGGGTTTGCATGGAAATTTGTCCAAAAGGGGACTAGGTTTGAGGTGAGAGCAAGGTTTGGAATGAGGTGTTCCGGGTTTTTGTTACATCTATGCCAAAACCACCCTTGCAATGGTCCGATTGAATCAATGATTGAACCACACTGCTTTCACTTCATTGTTGGCTATGTATCTCTGGTTAGAGGATCCGATGGATCCGACAGATCCGTGCGCTTTCAGACGTGTTACTGTTATATTCATGCAAGGGAGTTTACTATCATTCACACTTTACTTTGTTTTTGTTAACTAATCGCACAATCTGATCGGACCGTCCGATCCGGAGCGGATGCGGTTGGTCCTTTACTTGTAGTTAACATCTATACATTCCTTCAACTGACACTTTTACATGTGTTATTTTTATTACTCTAGTTAGCTACAAGAATTAGTACTTAAGTAGACTTGTTTCGAATTGTTCCCCAGCTTGAAATAAAAAGTTACTACACCCCTTTCAACCATTACTCCTTCTTGATTACGCATAAATTTCGGATCCACCGGACGCGCGGACAGTGCGATCCTCCGGAACCATCTTAATTATTGAACTTCACTGGGACACCCAGATAGCGTATAGGGAGCGTTGCTAATAGCGTCACTGAAGTCCCATCACACTTCTGAGGGACCATGTAGCCAACCACAGTTCCCACGCCTCGGAGCCTCGCACTCATCCTCTTTGGTTGCACGACTATAACAATTTTGCTAGAGACTCCTGAGGTGGAGTTGGCACTTTGGATTCCATAACCAGAGGATCCAGAAGGTGGGTGTCTGGTGAATATCAGCTTGGTCAGTGTTTTGGAAAGAGATTGTTTTTGTAACCCAGTCAATCAACAGATTGTAGCAGGATAAAAAACTATATCCTAGTACAGCCTTGCAAGATGAATCCAATGAAGTAACATAAAAGTCAATCAAGAAAGACTTGCTGGTTGAAAAATGAATCAAAAGTTTGTGTTATAGTCGTGCAACCAGAGAGGATGAGTGCGAGGCTCCGAGGCGTGGGAACTGTGGTTGGCTGCACGGTCCTTCGGAAGTGTGATGGGACTTCAGCGAAGCTATTAGCAACGCTCCCTATACGCTATCTGGGTGTCCCAGTGAAGTTCAATAATTAAGATGGTTCTGGAGGATCGCACTGTCCGCGCGTCTGGTGGATCCGAGATTTATGCGTAATCAAGAAGGAGTAATGGTTGAAAGGGGTGTAGTAACTTTTTATTTCAAGCTGGGGAACAATTCGAAACAAGTCTACTTAAGTACTAATTCTTGTAGCTAACCAGAGTAATAAAAATAATACATGTAAAAGTGTCAGTTGAAGGAATGTATAGATGTTAACTACAAGTGAAGGACCAACTGCATCCGCTTCGGATCCGATGGTCTGATCCGATTGTGCAGTCAGTTAACAAAAACAAAGTAGAGTGTGAATGATAGTGAACTCCCTTGCATGAATATAACAGTAACACGTCTGGAAGCGCACGGATCCATCGGATCCATCGGATCCTTTAACCAGAAATACATAGCCAACAATGAAGTGAAAGCAGTGTGGTTCAATCATCGATTTGATCAGACCATTGCAAGGTTGGTTTTGGCATAGACGTAACAGTTTGACCGTTTCCGAAATAGAATTTGTGGTTAAAGACCCATCAAATAAACAAAGATTGATCAAAGGGATAGATGTAGTTGGAATAGTGTGATTCTTTACATATGAAGAATTGATGAAAGAGTCTGTTGAACTGGAATCAAGTAAACAAGGAAATTGTAACAAAGATAAAGTACCAGACGGTTCATCCGGTGTTTGGAATTCAGTAGTAAGAGTGAATCAGAGAGATCGTTCATATTTGGAAAGAGCGGAGGCATTAAGAATTACTTCCCCATGGATGACACAAACCGGATCAATGCAACTCTTGCTTCATACCAGGGTACAAGAGTTGCGGATCATTTTTCCAAATCATCCAGGGATGATTGGACATCCGTAGTGGCATCCTCAACCTCAGCAGCTAGACTGCGAGGTTGATTTGACTGTTGATTCGGGCAATCCTCTAGCTTATGCTTACCACCACAGAACATGCACAGTTGAAATTTCCTGCATCTCTCCTTCTCTTCCGGCTTGACTTTTACCTTGGCTGTTGAGAAGTCGAAGAGTTCGAAGATTGACCCGAAGCAGAGATGATTGGACATCCAGAGTGGCATCCTCAACCTCAGCAGCTGGACTGCAAGGTTGATTCGACTTTCGATTTGGGCAATCCTCTAGCTTATGCTTACCACCACAGAACATGCACAGTATAAATTTCCTGCGTCTCTCCTTCTCTTCCAGCTTGACTTTTACCTCAGCTGTTGAGAAGTCAAAGAGTTCAAAGATTGACCCAAAGGTCCGTTTCCGGTCGATTTGTTCTTGTTGCCGAACCAAGGCTTCTTCCCTTGGTTCTGACCGGTAGTCTGCGGGTAATTAGTGCCCTTAGACTTATTTTAGGATGGAGAAGAAGATTGCAGAGAAGGATTTTGATTACCCTTCTTATTCAAGTTCTTACCACCCGGACTTGCTCCACTGTAATAAGCTGACTCTCGTTTCTTTTCTTCTTCCCTTTGCCAGTACCGATTGTTGATTCGAAGAACCTCTGCCTTATATCCGGCAAGGTTTCGAGGCTCCGGAACACGGGCCATTTCATCCTTGATTCGGGACGTGAGTGTGTGCTGATAAGCCCACTTCAAAGAACTTGTATACCAATCAGTGAGAGCAGCGAGCAAATTGAATCAGATATTGAATTTATGGACCAATTCGTTTTCCTTCATCCTTAAGTTTCCGAGTTTATCCTTGGCATCCCCTGAGCATCGTGAAGACTGAAGCTGTCTTGTAATTCTTTTACGAGCGCTGAAAAAGAGCTGGTCCACATAGGTAGTGCAACCACATTGGGATTGAGGATATCTGGCTCAAACCATTTGCAAGCAGATCCACTCAGATAAGAAAGAGTGTAGGCAATCTTCCTTTGATTGGTAAAATAGTTAGGACGATCTAGGAAGACAAGGGATAAGGAAACAAGGAAGGATTTGAGCTTCCGAGGATCGAGTCCATCAAAGACATCAGGTTCTCGAACTTTAGCTTTACTTGATTCAGAAGGATCCGTCCGCATATTTGCAATGGCATTACCTAATCAGTCGAGTGTTCCTTGGAAAGCTTGAAAGGTTTGAAGAAACTCCCTTTCAGAGGAGTTGTTGTTTGGTGGGAATATGGGTCTCCTAGGACTTCCTAGCCCATCAGATCCTCCACCACCTGGCCCACCTGGACCTCCCAGACCACCGGGTCCACCACCACCTGGTCCGCCTGGTCCATCAGGTCCTTCATCGTCCGGTACACATGGATCGGCTGGGTTGTTGTTAGGACCTCCTCCTAGCTCTTCTTCAACCTCTCAATCTTCTCGAACTTCTTCTTTGAGTTGGTCTTCTCCATCTTGTTCTTCCTGTCCTTCAGGAATTTGCGTGTTTTCCGGTGCATTTCGAGCCAAGAGTTGTCCGAAAATAGTAGCTGCCATTGGAGATGGAGGTATGGTTGCTGACAAAGAGGCTGTGGTGGTTCTAGTTACCATTCGAGGTGTTTGAACTTGAACCGGCATTCCAGTTGCAGTGTAAAGGGTTTGAATTTTGTAATCCAACGTTTCGGTGTTTCCGCCAATAGCAAACTCTGGGTTGACTTCTGTAGTGGGAAGTGCAGTCGACATTGTTGGTCCGGTCTAAAGTAGTTACAGCAAACAAAAGTATAGATAGCAAGTGCAGATAGGAAGACAATGAACTGATAAGGTTAGGAAGGTGATATGGTGTATAGCCTGTCCAAAGGAGGTGGTGACTGTCAAGACCGTGCCAGTGAAGTTCCATAGGGTCTTAGGTGAAAGGGGTTGAGTGGAATAGAGTTCGACAAGTTCAGTCTCAATTGAGATGATGAACAACGATCTATGATTGTGAATCAATGTACGGAAAGATGAACTAAGAACCTTAGCACCACTATCAGTAGTTCCCTTGCTTTGTCATGCAGTTCCGTGAATGTTCAAGACGATGAGGAAAGATAAAGAGTAGAGAAGACGCCTGGATATTGTTTGGTTATAGTGCAAACAATGATGAAGAGAGGTGGAAGTCCAGACGGAGTTTAGCAACGATCTAAGTTGATATTTAAGCTTGAGAAACTATCTACAAGATGTTACAGTATTTATATCTTGTAATCTAATTGTTAAAACTATAACAATAAGAGTCTGAAGTAAAACTGATAGAAATCCAAATAGCTCCCAGTAATAGAAATAAAAGACAATTAAAGAACAATAGTATGTGATCACTTGTATCCAATAGCCTGAATACTTCATGAAGTTTGATTGCAGATCGAGGAGAAATAAAAGTACTAAGTCAAACATCAAATGATTGGAAGACCGATCGACAATCAAAGGTCCGGAAGCATACCTATAACAGTGACAGGATAAGGAGGATAGATGGATAGAGATCACAGAAGCAAACTACCTTGATCCATATGTTGCATCAATGATGGACTTGACAATGTGAGTTTGGTGAGAAGCATTCCATGCAATATGTACTGTCGCAACGTGTTAGAGTTATGCTGAATACAGCCAAGTGGACCGTCCGATGCGATGCGGTGCGGTGCGGGATAATAGTAATGGGACGTTGATACCACTATTAG
>MU793705.1:0-12967 GCA_027886325.1 Lentinula aff. detonsa | reverse complement strand
TGAAAGGAAAGATGGCCCGGTGACACGGAGAAGTTTCGATCGCGAAGCAATGAAAGGACAAAGAATCATTGTCATTGGACGCAAAGAGGCCCCACGAAAGAAATAATGGCAGAGTAGGTTGAAGTTCAGCATCTTTATCACGAAAGAAGGAATGTCTTCGATGAATACGGTAGAAAGGAACGGAGCACAAGGCGTTATGCTTCGCATAGGGGGAGGGTGGCTTCCACATGAAAGAACAAAAGCGACAAATATAGGCGCCAATCCTCTTTCATGTGCAGCACATATAAGATAGAACTTTCGCGGTCAATGAAGTCGCCAACTCTCGATTGAACCTCACAAAAGTCATTTCTACTTCCCTGACCATCCGCCTTCATCATGGTTTTCCGTACTGGCAACGTGGCCATGGATATCGACGGCCTTTATCCCTCATTTTCTGACAGGTATTGCTACATGGGATGTAAGTCCATCATTATCCTCAACCGTATCTCATATAGTCACTCAAGTTCTCCGAGTCGAACAGGGCGATATCCTCGTGCGTTCTATGGATAGTTATATATTCGCTCTCGACAGCGACCTTGTGCTGGGTGCTGCTGGATGCATCCCCTTCAACCACGAATACTCGCTTATACCGGGGATTTCAGATCTCCGGTACGACTCTGCCACGCTCAGCTGGATATTCACCTTCCTTCGCCGTGAAGAAGTCAAGCCCATCGAAGACTTATCGTTCACCCAGTTAATAGGGATAGCTCGTGCTGCGAGCGAATTTGGCTTTCACAGTATTCAGACTTTGTGTCGGTTGGCTCTAAGGTGCGCTTCAGTCCGTTGATGTCTTATCGTGAAAATTACTAAGTTGTATGTACTATACCAGGCGCTTCCGAAACCAGAATTCTCAAGATATACTGTCATTGTCCGTGCAGTATGGCTATCATGCCTTGCTTCCCATGTTGGCTGCAACAAAGTTGATTGATACACCCCTGACTTCCCTCCAAGATATCCTGCGGGATCCTTCCATTTATCGGGCCTGGGTGAGCCTCAGATCCTATTACATCTTGTCACCCACTCATTGGTTGTTTCAGAGCCTCTTTCGCGATCAGCAATGTAGGAACCCCTTCCCCATCCCAACCTCGTCCGGCCTGTACGCAATGTGTTTTACTTGGTAAACCCGTGGCATGTTGTCCACAAACCACACAACGACGGGCACAAGCGTGCGAGTTGTGTCACCTACAGAGGCAATGGTGTAGTTGGATTGGGGACCACACTTCTTGTCAATCATGGGGAAAACGGGCCAAGGTGGAGGATGACATATACTGGGGACCTGCTGTAAGGATTACCAACCGGAAGTTCGAAGGTCCGGGGATTGCGGAACAATTGGCCGTCCTCGCGGGCTAAAACATAGAGTTGTTCGGTCTTGTCTGTCGCTCTTTAGCAGTTCAAGAAAAAATGTTAGGGATAATGGAAAGAAGAGAGAGAAGAGAATTGGGAATGGTAGAAGAGGAGAAAGAAGATGAGGAAGATGAAGACGAAGATGGTGAAGGGGAAGAAGATGAAGAAGAGAAGGAGAGAAACGACGAGGAGAAAAAGAGAAAGGAGGTTCGTGAGGGAAAGAAACGCACAGATTAAGTCCGTGACGGACTAACTACCTACAGTACTCAATTGCTCTTTTTGTAGTCTTTTTCTTTTGGTAATTTTTTGTTGTTTTGTTGGCCATTGTCAATGATGATTTTTTGGGGTTTTGTTTTATGTTGGGTGATGAGAATAAGTAAGAGGGATTAGGAATGAGGATCACGGGGATTTTCGGAATAGATAGGAGTTTGGAATGTAAGTAATGATGTACGTGACAATAATTGCCGCGGGGCAGGATGGTTTTGAGAAGAAACATGATTAGTATGTAAATGAGGTGAGAGACATGATGAGGATGGGTAATATGTAAGGGAAATAAGTGGGGGCCTCTTGATCCGCTACTTCCACCATCTCGGTTTTTCCCACGCTCCTGCTGGTGAAGTCGAGGGCTGCTGTACAAGAAGGTGGGCTGTAAGCCGCACCCTGCACCACATACAGAAGGCTAGCTACCTTCATTCCTGCAGGACAGTCCATTAGTCTCAACACTATCCCCTAAAAACTCTCCAGAATGGCACAGTGGGCTGGATGTGCCAGCATGCATCTGGATGACGTTTTTCGGCCTTGGTTACATATTGGACCATAGCCTTATTTCTCCAGCCCATGATCATCACCTAAACCTCACTCTCACCTCTTCACCTTTTGAGCCATGTCCTTGCCCTCATCCTAGCACCAGCTTCTCATCCTCCTCGGCATCTTGGCCCTTGGCAGTTAACGGGAGGCCACTCATGTCCTGCCCAGCATATTCACTGCAGGCTATGTCAGAAACTCAGGTCAAGAGTCATGGAGTTTATTGATCTAGTCCCGGGTCATGAACTCCATGTGAGGCTCGGATTGGTCACCCGAAAAAATGAGCTATGGCACTGCTAAGGGTTACATCACTGCACTGAGGCAGCATGTGCCTGTACACTCGCCATACGAAGGATACCCGGAAGAAGGGTCGCTCTGGGGCTACAGATAGAGGAGAGGATATGGGAAGGAGGGGAGGTTAGACCTATGGGCTAGGAGAAGTGATTCTATTTCTTGCTCTACCCGGCCTAACGGCGAACCTATACCATCGTTTAACATACGCACAGAGAAGACGGGGCAAAACACAGAAAACGCAGTTATGAAGAATGGATTGAATAGAGCAACCCAACACACATACATACTACCCTATCCTATCCCTATGTTACCAACAACATTCGCTGGCTCACGGAGCCCATCGAGACCAACCTAAACCATACGAGTAATCACCGTTATAGTGTATTCTCACTCCCTCAAATTCCGAGGGCTGTTGAGCAGGCCAGGGGCCTAATAAGTAGTTTATGCGCATCATAAGGTATGCCTTCTAGCGCAATAAATTGATATTAAAAAAAAAAAAAAAAAAAAAAGGGAAATAAGTAAGGATCATAGTGGACCAGGTTTGTGAGGGTAACAGAGGTGGAAAGCTGGGACAAGTTCGTCCATGTGAATTTCGTTCGCGGCGACCCAGGAGAACTCTTCATCCGTACCTTCGTATCCTGCCCAACGAATGTAGTATCGTGATGGGCATTTTTTGTATCGTCAATCCAATTTCGAATCCAGTACCTCCGCGATGTTATATTCTTCCTCGCCGTCAACCTCAACGGGAGGCGGTGGAGGTTGAACACGATCGGGAATGGTGTTGGGTGTGTGTACGGTTCTCATTGGGATACGTGGAAGACGGGATGGATACGATTAAGGTAGGAAGGGAGTTGGAGTTTGTAGGATAAAGTACCAACTTGCTTGAGTATGGTGAAAGGTACGAGGTACTTTTCGGCAAATTTGTCGGTAGGTTGCGTTGTCCAGACATGCTTTGCCAGCACAAAAACCTGTGAATTAATAGGGAATTTGGGGTGAGTAAGTCCATTGCTTGGTCAGAGCAGATGTCAATCTCGGGTCTTACCGTGATATTTGGGTGATAGCCTTTGTTCGCAAAAAATGGTGTCAAACCGGTGGAAGCATTAGGAGCGTTGTTGTAAGCAAACTCCGCGATCGGTAGGAGTTTCGCCCAATTGTCCTGTTGGTATGCACAGTAGATTCGGATGTACTGTTCCAGAGTTTGGTTGACTCGTTTGGTTTGTCCATCGGCTTCTGGGTGATATCCTGAGGTGAAGTGAAGTTTCATAGATAGAGCTTTGCCGAGAGCACAGAAGAAAGCAGACACAAACTCCGAGCTGCGATCGGAAGTGACGTGGTTCGGAACTCTGTGCTTGGAGAAAACGTGATGGACAAATAACTCTGCTAGTCCTTTGGAGGTGATTTTGTCATTTGTCGGGATGAAAATACCTTGTTTAGAGGCACGATCGACAACAACGAGAATTGCTGTATGTCCATCGGAAGAGGGGAGTTGTTTGATGAAGTCCATTGATATTGAATCCCATGGTTGGACGGGAACCGGAAGAGGTTTGAGGAGACCGTAAGGTCGGTGTTGACGGGGTTTGTTTCATCCGCAAACTGTACAGGAGCTGACATAGTCGCGAATGAATTCCCAAATCTTTGGCCAAGTGTAATGGCGTCGGATTGATTCGAGGGTCCGGTTCTGTCCAAAATGACCTGAAAGGGGGTGATCATGAAAATATTGTAAAATTTTAAGGCAAAGGTTAGAATGGTTAGGAACGTAAATGTGATTGTCAAGTTTTAGCAGTCCATCATCACCTACTGTCCAATGAGTATTGGAAATGTCTTTAGCTAGGGCTAAGCCCGCGATTGCTTCCGGATCCTGTTCAATAGAATTGCGGATGGTGGAATGGAGCGAGTGTAAGACCATTATGATCGAAGCGCAAAGCACGGGAACTTCTAGAAAAGTTGCTTGAAGAGAAGTGGTTAGTTGTTCATTGGTAAAGATAGGTCTGAAATTCTGCGGGTTAACTTGCGCGTAGCCAGTATCCCCCTCTTTAGGATAGACGTCCCAGTGTCCAGTAAGGGCATCGGGTTTTGCACCGAACTTACCTGGACAAAAACGGATCACCATGTTGAACTGGTGGAGGAATTCTGACCAGCGGACTTGACGCCGCATGAGGATTTTGGTGGTCGAGAAGTATTCAAGATTCTTGTGGTCGGTAACCACATCAATTGCGTCACCCAATCCCTCGAGGTAGTGACGCCAAGCTTTGAAAGCCTCAAAAATAGCGAGGAGCTCTTTGTCATGAGTGTCATAGTTAAGCTCTGCAGCTTGAAAGGTTTGGGATAGGAAAGCAATTGGGTGAATCTCGCCGTCTGGTAGGAGGATCAAGAGGATCGCGGCTAGCGCATAGTCTGATGCGTCAGTCTCGACGATGAGAGGAAGGTTAGGTTGCCAGTGCGCTAGGATGGGAGCGTGAACGAAGCTGTCTTTGAGTTTGTCGAAGGCTTCCTGACACTCTGTGGACCATAACCATGATACATCCTTTCGTGTGAGCCACATCATTGGTGGTACGATTTTGCTATAATTATAAATAAAATGTCGATAGAAATTAGTGAAACCTAAGAAAGATTGAACGTCTTTGACTTTGCGGGGAACCGGCCAGTCAATGATAGCTTGAACTTTGTCTTTCGACATCGTTAAGCCCTCCGGAGAAAGAATATAACCAAGACACTCGACTGTGTCTACACCCCATTCGCATTTGGCGAGGTTTGCGAACAAACAATGTTTACGTAGTCGACAGAGAACCTCGCGGACATGTTCGCAATGAGATTTCTCGTTGTCCGAGTAAATGAGTATATCGTCGATATAGACGACAACATTAACATCTAAAAGGTCAGCGAAAATGTGATTAACGAAACGCTGGAAGGCCGCGGGAGCGTTAGTAAGGCCAAATGGCATAACCTTCCATTCGTAGGAACCCCAACGGGTCCTGAAGGTGGTTTTCCATTCGTCACCTTCCGCGATTTGGACTAAATGATATGCGTGAGTGAGATTGAGTTTGGTATAAAACTTAGCTTTCTTAGGAGCGTCCAAGAGATCAGAAACAAGGGGTAAAGGATAACAGTCTTTTTTGGTGATTTTGTTAAGACCGCGGAAGTCTACACAGAGACAGAGTTTACCATCCTTCTTTGGCACAAAAAGTACCAGAGCCCCGTGAGGAGAGGTGGATAGTTGAATGGCACCTGTTTCTAGGTGCTTGTCGATAAACTCGCGAAGAGCTTCAAGTTCCTTTGAGGAAAGAGGGTAAAGACGACCGATCGGTGGTTCAGTGCCGGGCTCCAGATCAATCTTGAGGTTGTAAGGTCGGTGCTCTGGCAGCACTTCAGAATCCACTTCGTCGAATATGTCAGCAAATTCCGCATACTCCAGTGGTAAACTGGAAGTATCGGTCTTCGTCTCCGTGGAGTTGGGTGAGGTTGAAGCAGCTCGCGCTGAAACTTCAGAATGGATCGCTCGTAGTAAAATAGGTTTGCATTTAGCGGCCTTACATGCACGGTTGAAAAGGACCGCGTTTACTAAAGCGATGTCGACTTCGGGATTTTTGAGTTTTAAAGCGGCCAATTGAGCGACCAAAGGGTAGGTGTAGATGGGTTCAAAGAGGAATTTGTCCGATAGAGGATGAGGTGAGGGGCGAGAGCGCAATCGAGAGGAAGGGCGTGAAGTCTTCTTCGATTGATTGGGGTGAGGCTGATCCGGCGCAGGATCAGTTAATTCCGGAGATATCTCCCGTGGAATTGAGGACGTTGGGGTGAGGGACTCAACTTGCTCAGTGGAATGGAAAGTGATGTTTCGAGATACCCAGTCAATCAACGGATTGTAGCGGGTTAAGAAACTGTAACCTAATACAGCTTTGCAAGAGGAGTCGAGTGAGGGTGACATAGAATGTCGGTAGTAGCAGCTCACCAGAGGGGAATCAAACATTAAGAGTGGTAGTCTCAGTGATCGTTTTGGGTGACAATGAATGATCAAAAAGGCGGAGATTGATTGGGGAGAGGGGAGAAGTGGCTAAACTATTTGCTTTTACAAAAAGCGAATCAATAAAACAATCAGTAGAACCAGAATCAAGTAAGGAGATAAATAATAGCGTCACGGCAGAGGAATCGGAAGAAACACCGTGAGCCGGTAAATCTAAAGTTAGCGATAATGTGAAAGATTGTTCATCATAAGAAAGAGTGGACGCGTTGAGTTTTACTTCCCGCGTGGTATGAACTGAATCAACGCAACTCCTGTGTCGTACCGGGGTACAGGAGCTGCTGATCAGTTTTCCGAATCGATGGAAGTCATCTCGACACTCTCCTGTGTCTCTGCAGCTCGGCCTCGAGTCTCACAAGCCTTCTTCCGCTCGCAATCTTCAAACCTATGCTTCCCGCCACAGAAACCACAAAGACCCAACTTCTTCCGGCGCTCTGCCTTGCTAGAGAGGAGTTTGCCGTCGGAACCTAGGTTAGCAGCGATTGACGATCGCGTCGATGCTGAACTCATCGAAGACAAGTGATTGCCTCCACTAGCCTTACCTTGTTTTCCTGATCCTTTAGTCGAGAAGGCCACGGAGGAGGGTGATGAAGAAGAACTTGGCGGGTTCTTCGAGGATGATGTCGGCGCCTTCAAGAATGAAGTCGCAGCCGAGGAATGGGCATTCTCATATTTCCGTTCTTCTTCCCGTCTCCAGTACCAGTTGTCCACGCAAAGGACTTCATTCCGGTATTCCGTGAGAGTAGCGGGTTCTGGAAGACGGGCCATTTCTTCTTTGATACGGCTTGCCAAGCCGTGTTGATATGCCCACTTAAGGGCTTGGGAGTCCCAGTTTGTAGACGTCGCGAGGGTATTGAAGCGGATGTTGTAAGTCCGCACGTTGTTGGATTCCTTCATCCGCAACGTCCTGAGTTTGTCCTCGGCTTCTCCCTGAGCATTGTACATACATACTGAAATTCTCCTGAAGCTCCTTCACCAACAACGCGAAGGAGGAGGTCCAGGCGGGCATTGCCGCGACATTCAGATCCAGAATGTCTGGTTCAAACCACTCCTTTGCGGCACCACCTAGATAAGACAATGTATAATTGATCTTCCTTTGATCAGTAAAATATGCTGGGTGGTCAATAAAGACCAAAGATAATGAAACGAGGAAACCTTTCAGTTTCTGCAGGTTAGAACCGTTGAAAACCTCCGGGTCCTTAACTTTTGACCTTGCGGTCTCTGTCGGTCCACGATTATGATTTGTGGATAATTCCGTGATGGCACCTCCAAGATTGTCGAGGGTGCCTCTGAAGGTGGTGAACAGCTCAATAATTTGCTGCTCAGCAATGTCCGTTTGATTGCTACCTGGTCCTGCTGGAGGACTCCTAGAATGGCTAGGTCCACGGGAGCTTGGCGGTGATCCCGGTCCACCAGGACCGCCTGGTCCTCCGGGTGGTCCTTCAGGATCAGATCCCTCAGGGTCCGGGTCTTCCGGGTGGTCTGGTAAGTCAGGACTTACCTCCTCAATTTGCTCCATGATCTCAGGTTCCTTCGGAACCTCAGCGGGAATGAGGGATGAAGACCGATCTCGTGAAGAACCGGCTTGGGTGGTTAATTGCTGACGCATTCTGTCAGTGAGGGTTAGCATTGTCAGAGATGGGGGGATGGCCGTCTCCAACAATGGTATCGCTGTGCGATTGCTACGTGGCGTTCGTACCCTGATAGGTTGTCCATCAGCGGTATAGAGTACTTGGTACTCGAATTCAGATTGGTCGGGTGAACCAAGAACATTTGAGTTCGATACCCGTACCATTGCGGGTTGGCTCGGGGCTGGACCAAAAGCATTGTTACGCCTTTGGGGAAGTCCCGTTCCAGAGATAGACTCAGTGAACAGCGCAAAAGCCATCGCATTGAAAGCGAAAGGATTTGCCATGACTGGCTCCTCCTGAACGTTGTCTGAATCATCTGTGGTGGTACGAGCACGTCTGCTCCTGGTATTAACCATTTTGGGTAGAGAGATTTAATAGAGGAAAAGGAAGTGAAGAGTGATGGAATACAATGTGCTGGGTTTCAGTTTAAATATACTGTTATGATCATGCATGGTCGTAGGGGAAAGGTTGGATCGCGGACTATAAGTCTGCGGGGTAAAAGACCGAACACCAGGATAAATCCCGGTGAGGGTTGGTTGATCCTACGGAGAGGTAGTCGGACATTGACGCTACTATTAATAGCATCCCTGACATGCCGCTGTCCGAAAGCGAAGGTGAGGGTAATTCCGATCGCGGGATAACTCACGTAATTGTACTTAAGGTGAGGTTTGAGATTGAACTCTATTCGAAAGGATACACTGTCGAAGTGCGCTATCAAAGTCGATATCTAAACTAAGGACCAACTATTCTACTCTCGTAGCTTTATACTGTAATCGCTACCTAAGGGTCGCTAAGCGATAGTATCCTAGAATAGTATGGTCGAAGATGAGGAGAATGAAAGGGGTAAGTATAAAGGGAATGATATAAAAGGATATATAAAGAGTTCGTTAAGGTGTGGATATAAAAGCAAAGTGTAAAAGGATTGCGGAGGTAATGTAACGGGCCTCCATCTACGCCCCTATCAGTATACGCCCCTATTGGTATCTAATCGCACGCTAGTAGCTTATCATATGATCATCATATGACCACGATGAACTGTATAGTTCATCGATTATATACAATTGCATTAGATAAGTTAGGTAGACTATTTTCTACCTGTCAACGTACATATCGAGCTAATTGATAGCCTCGTCGTGTTCATACGGAGTGAATTAAGTCATATAAGCTAAAGCTATCTGAAGCCTAACAGCTCCATAACCCATAACCATCCCTAGGACGGTTACAGTTTTTTGAACATCGAGCAAATTAATACTCAATATTCAATTGTTCTAAGCGATGCCGCCCAAGAACATTAAACGAAAAATGGGATCCGTGATGGAACCCCAAAAGGTTGATCAGGACCCAATACTGGGTACAACCAGTAACATCAACTCGGGCGATCACCCATCACCGAGTACAATGAGTATATCGGAACAATCAATTCGAGATAACGAGGTCAGCGGATCAGCTGACATCGAAAAGGTGGTTGCAATACAACCACCACCACGACCTCGTTCCCCTACGGAACCAGGTCAGATTCGAGAGAACCCATTCGAAGAGAATGAGTCCTCTCCGAGCTCTAATGGAATTACTGTTCGTAGTTCCCCAATGGCAAATTATGCTGCCCGAAAGCAGGATAAGTCCACAGCTGTGGAAGCGAGATCAACTGTCGTTCGCAACAATAACGACGAAGAAGGTAACCCTCCTCGCGAAGGAGGGATGTTACTACCACTACACTTGACCATTAAAAAAACGGTCCAAACGCCTGACAGGCGTACACAAGCGTTAATTCGCTTGATTGAGTCTCAAGAAAATGAGGTGCAAGAGATACTAGATCGTTCTCTTAAGGAGGTACGATCTCAACAGATCGACTACCTCAATAAGAGGTTTCAGGCTATCCGAGAGTGGGTCGAAGACAACCCTCAGGCAGATGAGCCATCAGAGGTGCTAGTCACTCCTGATAAGCTGAATGAGCGAAAGGAGGAACTCGCCATAGCGGAGGACAAAGTATATCCACCTGACAGCAATGAGGAAGATGCGCTAGGAGAGCATACTAGCGACAACGTTGGCCTTCTCTACAACGAAGGCCTAAACATCAACGCGAGTGCTAAACCGAGCACTCGCCACGTCTATCCAAATGGGAAGACGTTTGATGAAATGCTGAACAATCCCAGATTCGTCAACATTCCGGGGAGCACCAGGAACATTGGTGATAAGCTGGAATGGGCCGACCGAGTAGTCGGCCAAATGATGAGAGCCCACTCGATGAGAGATGGGCAAAGTTCGAGCGTATGGCACGAACAAGGTATCTCATTTGATGATGAAGGTAACCCTCATCATCGAGAAACATATACAAATAAGGAGGAGGTACGGCAACATTCCAGACAACTGGAAGAAGGGAACCACAACGTTCCACATCCCCGTACAACACAAGGGATACCGGTAGCTGCGGGACACCACTACCCTAGTGACAGCAGTAGCAGCGGATCGTCGAGTGACTCATTCGATGGATACCGTCCCTCTAATGAAGGACGGAGGAGCCGTACACCATGGCTAGAATCAGAATCCAGTGAATCTGATGACCAACTCACTGAAGACAGGGGAGCACACTACTCATCGCCCTCTCATAAACGCAAGGATAAAAAGCGAAAACGCAAAGCGCAACAAGCTCGCGCACTGCTAGATGCACTAGCTAATAAAGGCCACGATGAATACAATCGTCGCCTACAATCCCATCTCATTATCGGGATAAGACGACAACTCGAGGTCGTCCTCCCAGCACTGGATGGGATCAAGAACGTGAAGATCAAACAACCCGACACTTGGTTGGGGGAAGGAAATATCAACACATTCGAAACCTGGGTTAATTCAGTGCTCAATTGGATGGTGGTAAACCATATCACTGGCCCAAAAGGAAATGACATGCAAGTCCTGTGCCTCGAGGGCATGCTAGAGGGTGGTGCCAAGCAGTGGTATCACGACCACATCACTGGCCCTCACCGTGCGCGTGACTATTGGCGCACTGAAGAGGTCCTGATAGGACTCTTCAAACGTTTCACACAAAGCGAAGTTTACTCTTACGCCGAAACGTGCTGGCGGAATACCAAGTATGACGCCAAACTAGGAGTACGAGAGTACTTTGCGAAACTTAATCGCTTTGCACTGCGATTATTACATTCGCCTAGTCGAGACGCCTTCCGTACTCGACTAATTGAGGGATTACAGTTACACCTCATTAATTATCTCAGAGATGAACATGTTATCCCTGAGGTAGCCTCTGTTAAGGCAATCGTCAATTGCATTCGGCGAAAGGAAGAATCCGACACCATGGCAGCAAATACGAAATTGCTGCATGGACAACCCGTCAGCAGTAGATCTGCCACTGTTGATAAACCGGTAGACTCAAATAAGTTGAACTCTCAACGGTTTCGACTGATCAAAGTATCCCACCAAACCAATCGTCCAACGGCGACGTGGACTAAACCGAACGCGGTCAACGTAGGATACACATCGAGACACGCCGCGATGTCAACACCCAACGATGCCCCTAAGGTGGGGACCAAGGGTGATAACGTTCGGATTAAAGAACGTAAAAACACCCCCAAACTGTGTTGGGGATGTGGACAAGTGGGTCATTTCCATAATGACCCCACATGCGAACGATACGGTAAAGAACGTCTGTTCGCTATCGGCGTGGAATCACTCAATGAGGACGAGGTGGAAGGTCCTGAAGATACACCAGTTATAGACTTCGCAACTGGTGACACGCCGCCTGACAATGATACTGAGTTGATCCCGGATTCAGACGGGGAATATGTCCTTGAGCAGTACGAGGACTATCTAGGGACGATGTACCAACCTGAGGAGGACGATACACACATGGCTCTCAACCAGCGTATGTCTGGAATGTACAATCCTAGGGATCAAGTACATAGTCGCCCACAGGCGAACGCCCAAATCGTGTCCATAGAAGGACACAGTGTGATCCAGGAGGATCTTGACGAATTGGAGGACAATGCTGGGTCCCCATCTGTCGAAAACATCGATAACGCCGCAGGAAGACTGCAGGCGATAGGTAGCAATCAAGAACGTCCAGCGACCGCGACTGACATTGCACTGCGACGATCGTCGACAAAAATCGACCGCCCAATCAGAGGCAGTCCTGAAGAACGCCGTATGATGTCCTGTCTGTTGCGGATAGGGGACAATACAGCGTTTGTGATGTTCGATTTGGGAAGCTCATTGGAAGCTCTTACACCTATGTTCACCCAAGTGACGAAACACAAGGTGTACGAACTAAAACACCAGCATAGCCTACAGCTGGGGACTGTAGGTAGTCGTGCCAAGTTCAATTATGGCATGTATGCTGAAGTCTTGGTTGGTGAAACCAAATATCCCACTTACTGGGACATAGTGAACCTCGATAGGTACGACGCGGTTATCGGGACGTACTGGATGAGGAAAAACAAGGTCGTTCTCGACTTTAAAAATGATATAATCAATGTCAACGGGCACAAAATCAGTGCTATGACTTCCGCTGAAGATGCAGCGGAATTCCAACGCAGAATGGCCATGAGACATGCCGAACGTAACGACAAAGTGAAAAGGACGGACAACCCCTCTCCAACGAAGTCAACTATGTGACTCAGAGCCCTCAGAGAAGAAAATGAGAAGGCTGGGAGCGGAAAGCTCCCTGTGACCACTACTATGATCGAAGAAGTAGTGGACCCCTCTGACATTAGAGAGGAATTAGCTCGCATCAAGCGAGTGTTACGACCATGCCAAGTCAAACTCCCGCGGCCCTGACGATTGTTTTCCGGTATTTCGACTTCATCATTTTCTTCCGTCGCGGAGCTTACCT
>MU793704.1:0-13031 GCA_027886325.1 Lentinula aff. detonsa | reverse complement strand
CCTCTCCGTAGGTTCACTTCACCCTCACCGGGATTTATCTCGGTGTTCGGTCTTTTACCCCGCGGACTTATAGTCCGCGATCCAACTTCTCCCTACGATCCGTGCATGATCATAACAGTACCGCAATGAATTTGTCTATCACGGTGTCCTGCATCGCTGTGCGAGCAGCGCGAGGCACTTGACGTGCCTGCTTGTGCATGGCAATCATTCCGTGCACTGTCTTACATGGGGGGGTTTTTAAGTCATTCAAAATCAAATAATCTATTCAGATTTTTCATAGCTTTACTGGTTGTTCCACTATGCAAAGTCCAGACTATCCCTTGACAACCCATAGTATGGTACACATAATTTTAGATCAGTCTTCATATAGGTCATAGAAACATTTGCTTTAGACTTTAGACAATCCAGGTTAGGTTTTCTTAAGTTTAGCATAAAAGTCAAAAACTTATGTGGTTTTGCATGCAGTGTCAAGCCTCAGTGATAAGTGGTCAAGCTGCAGGGTGACAAGTATGGGTATGCACAAACAAAGGAACGAGAATACATTGTTGGCAATAAAGAAGAAAAACTGATACCCAGTTCGCAGATGGAACTTCAAGCTCTCGATTGTAACGTAGGAAGACAATCACAGCATGATCATCGCGCGACACTTGCTGGTAAATCCAAGGTAATGTCATTTTGGCAAATCATAAGCAGTGAGTAATTCGACCGGGTTGATGCGGCAGATGGTACACGTATTGATATCTTCGAGGAATGGTAAGCTGGAGCTTAATGTAATCCTCAGGGAGGCAATCGGCTGGTTGACCACATTCAAACAGATATCAGAAGTTTTCAGGATAAACGATCGAGATTGAACAGTAATGCAGTAAGGAGCGAAACACCATAATGAGTTCTTGTCACACTTCAGACGTTTACTATTGACGCAACGATCGGCGACACATTCCGTGGCATTTGAAACATGGATGGTTGGCGCATAGCATTGTAAACGAATACATGGTGATTGCGAATAAAGGAAAGTATCAAGGGATGTGAGCGGTTTATACTTCAGCGGTAGGTTTGGAGCGTTTTTTGGCGACCGTGTTTTCCCTAGGTCCATGAAGGCATATAGACAACAGGGTAGCGGAATAAAAGGCAACACTCACCGGAATCCGTTTTTGAAGCGGCGCGAAACATCTTTGAGGTACCGCATACGACCTGTGCCCGTGGTCTTTCTACGCTTAGCCTTCTGCCCCCACTCATACGACCTGATCTTTGCTGAAGGATAGCCGCAAGATGCACAGGCTACGAAGAAGCAAACAGGTAAGAGTGAATGGGATGATTGTGTCGAGGAAGGTGACTAACTCTTATGTTGCCTGTGAAAAGCCCTGTTACCGCATCGCCTGCAAAGCGTGTGCGACTTTGTGTGTCGCTTACTATAATATGAGGGTAAAGATGTTATCAGCATACAAAACTTACGACAAGTGGATGATGCATACCCGAACGACGAAGTTCCTGTACGAGTTCAGATGAGAGGGACAGAGCATATGAGACGGCAACTTCAGCGATACACAAATTGCAACAAACGAACCTTTAGTCTAGAAAACAGCAAAAAGACGATCAGCAAGTGAGTTCCCTGTAACGATATAGAAAGAATGTCTCCCAGGTGCCCGAACAACTGTATAATGTGCCCAAAAACCAGCTTGTGCCGTCCAGCTACATCAAAATCCAAACCTCATCCGAGGGCACAGTTTCCAATCCAGCCCTCATTTTATCATTTCTCTCCCAGCAGCCCATATACGTGTCGAATAGCACCAAAGACAGTCCGAGAAGTGGTAATCGCAAATTTGGGGGATGAACTGACCATTTTTTCTTGGGCTTGGTCTTGAGGATGAGCGTCGACAGATCGCTTTTGATTTTGCTATGGTGATACACCGTGAGAACGATAAAAAGCTGTAATTATTTCCGGGCCGCCTTGGGCGCTACAGATAACTCTCGAGTACTGTACGTACCCGCCTCCGTCTTCGAATGTCACGAATATTTCTCAAATGGGTTGGTCAAAACACTCGCTATCTACTCAAATCCTATGCATCACGTATATATATCACCAAATCACTGAGAGGGTATCCTGTTTCAAGTAAACGCGCAACACCTGAGCTCTTATTGAGTCTGAGAAGGTTTCCAAGTACGAGTGTTTTGAATCTGAACTTTCTCTTAAGGTTACATGTTCCCAAACGTTGTTGCGAACGAAGATTTAATCCTTGAATTGTATAGAATATATATCTCATCGCGTCCCAAAACCTATCTAGTTATTTATCTGTACCAAGGATATAACCATCGAAGTCAAAGGTTTCGTTCAGTTTACGTGTGAAGATAATTTAGGTCTTGCCCTGTTATGAACGTGTTCTGCAGGATGAAGATCAGATATAATATGCATAACAGGGCAAGTCAAATACCGACTAAAGTGCCGCCGTTTTGAGGTCTGGTCCTAACCTCACCAACGAGCTGAGCCAGAATTGGTATCCAACTTGTCTTGCTTCCGCCGCTGAATCTCTAGTTCCATTTGCTCAAATACAGTCAGGGTAACATCTTTGTTGCGTTCACTGGTACGCAAGTTCCGAGGCCAATCTGCCTCTGGCACTTCCATGCTCTTAAGTGCGCCCGTAACTTTCGCGACAGCTTCCCGGTACGCAGTGAGCGAATCTTCGTACAGATCATACACGCATACAGCACATCCTGACATGCAGCATTCTTCATTGAACATAAGTGTAGATGAGAAAGGCTAGACATTGCGAGAAGACAGTACACACCGTCAGATTGAGGTTTTTTTGGCTTTTCCGGTATGATAATTCCTCTGTATGCGACGACTCCTGTACCGGCGGCTGGCAGTCTCCCAGTGTTCGACCCAGAAAGTACAGACCGATGGATGTTTTCATATTCCGCCTCCAGAGTTTCTTTGCCTCGAAGAGACTTTGCCAATCGGATATATCGGTCTGAGAGGTTCTGACCTCCGCGTTGAGAATGCTGCTTTGCCAATTGAGAGGGACGAGCAGACCGAGAGGAATGGCATCTGGCAGTTTTGACGATGTCACTACAAGAGCCCAAGCGCTGACTGGCGAGAGATTTCAGAAACATGAGTAATGTGACTTCACGACAGTAAAGCTGACTAAGAAAGAGGGGCTATGTACAGTAAAGTCAGGGGTCAAAACGAACATTAGCATTTTCCACCAGGACTACTTTCACGAGAGCAAAGAGGAGTATACCTACCGTGACTTGATACTTTCCAGTAATAATCACGGTGATGGCGTGCTCCTCATTGCTACTGTCTTACGCGCCACATATCCAAAGTTCTCCCGTTGGCAAGCTCATTCTTGAATTCGATTGGTCATCTACACCATTAGGTTCCATACAGCAATGGCCACAATCGTTGAAAACTGTTGTATCTTTGATGCTTGCAAACCCTTCTCAATCTTGCCTATTTTGGGGTTTGTAGTACCCTCTCTTTAACGTTACTACTACTGACATGAAGATCTAAGGTCCTGCGCGAACGCTAATCTACAATAATGCTTGGGCAAGAATCGTTTCTGGGTCAAAACATCCACACCTGATGGTGAGCGTTATTCCAGGTCGTAGCTTTCTTCATACTCTAATGATAGGCTTCCTATCTACCAGGGAGTACCAGGGCGAGTAGCTTTTCACGAAATTTGGGACACCTTCTCGGTCCATTGCGAGAGCGTCTACCAAGGAAAGGTGCACCATTCAATATTCACCAACAAAATCTTTTTGGACTAAATTATCATTTAGCATGTCAGCCGCGTGGACGATCCTTTATTCTTTGATTCCCAGCCAACCGGAGAATTAACTTCGACTTCCATTCGCGACGATGATATACCACTCAAGCTTGAAACTTATTTTACATGGTCTTATCTCCCTATTCAAGCCGAAAACGGAGAAGTGGGAGGAATCTTGAACAAGTACGTACGGTCTACCTTCTGAGCTTGAAGTTCTCATTCGCCGCAACAGCTGCATCGAAACAACTGACAAAGTCTTGTCTGAACGGAGAATGCTCACAGTTCATACTCTGGCTGAACGTACGGCTCTAACGCGAACAACAGCAGAATTTTGGCAAGCCGTCTCTGATTCTCTCACACAAAACGAACATGATTTTCCTTTCTTCCTTTGCTATTCCGCCACCACTACCGCCTCTTCCAATGCTTACCCAGACGCGGCTGAAACCATATCCAATCCCTCGTGTGAATCGCGCAGCGAATATTCATACTTTAGTTCCTCTACTTCCGCTGTACGACACATAGAGCTCGATCTAGTCAAATCATGCGGTGTTCAGCCTGGACATCCCGCTGCTCCATGCAAAGTCGAATTAACTACCTCGAACGCCCTGGAATCGCACCGATCTTGGCCCTTCAGCAAAGCTTGCTTTGGCCGGACTCCACTGCGAGCGAAGAACCTACATCCGGAAGGTTTTCAGGCCCGCAGCTGGGGCGATACACCTGGTGATGCAATACTGATACCAATACATGGCGCAGACGATATGTTAGTGGGACTAGTGTTATTTGGGCTGAATACAAGGTGCGATGAATCACTCTTCTATTCGACGTCCGAGTCGGTTAACGCATGATGGCTGGCGTTATTCCACGATGCAGGAGACCTTATGACGACCATTACACTAATTTTCATCAAACCCTTCTGCGTAATCTCAACTTAAGCTATATTGCTGCGCAGGCGTTTGAGAGAGAAATGCAACGAACAGAGGAACTTCAAGCCTTAGATAGGGCCAAAACAATGTTTTTTCAAAATGTTTCTCATGTCAGAGTTGTCACAGATGTATTTTTCCCTACTTTCATACTAATGCATAGTCATCTTATAGGAACTTCGAACACCCTTGACGCTCATTAAAGGCCCATGCGAAGACGCTCTCAAAGAGGAAGGAAAACTTGACCCGACCTCGCGCTCTCGATTCAAGTTGATCTATCGCGCTAGTGGAAGGTTACTTCGCCTAGTCAATTCATTGATGCTCTTTTCGAGTGCGGAGGCAAAGAGATTACAAGCGGCTTATAAGCCTGTAAGATTGGGTCCTGTGACGACGGATTTGGCTTCCCTCTTTCGATCTGCGATTGAGAAGGCGGGAATCAGTAAGTGTTTTACTCATGTTGAGTTCGTTAAGTTGCTCAAATCGTGTATCTTTACAGATTATACTGTCGACTGTGGAGAGTTGGATGATGCACGCGAAGTCTTCGTTGACCTATCAATGTGGGAGAAGATCGTCTTCAACCTGCTATCAAATGCCATTAAATATACCAATGAAGGGTTTGTGCTTGTTTGATTCGTTATAAATCACTTACTTCACGAAAACAGTTCTATCACGCTTCTCTTGCGCTTCCATTCGACAGAGGTCGAGCTCAGGGTGGAAGACTCTGGCTGTGGAATTCCTGAAGATCAAAAGGAGTTGGTCCTTCAAAGATTTCATCGAGTTGCATATGCTGAAGGGCGGAGTCACGAAGGTACAGGTATCGGTCTTGCTCTCACCTCTGAACTCGTCAAACTTCACGGCGGTCATATCAAAGTCGAAAGTACCCTCGGGAAAGGATCGTCATTCATTGTTCGTCTTCCTAGAGGACACTCTCATCTTCCCGCACAAGACATCGTTCGTGACGTGGACGATGCTTCGATCAACAAGGCCGGATACGGTAATGTCAATCTATACCATGATCACCAATTAGAGCTCGGGCGTGTCCCTAGTAAAGGGCTTGGATATGGATCTTATGCAGAAGGGATTGTAGAGGAGGCGAACGGGTGGCTAAGTGACGATTCAGAAACGGCGTCGACATTGTCTGTATCATCGGAATCGGGTACTGAAAGTTCGGGGTCCCCTCAACCTCTATGTATCTTGCTCGCAGAAGACAATGCGGTAATGCTCAACGCCTTTGGGTCTTTGGGTATCAGAAATACTGACTCCACAATCTTATTCAGGACGCGCGGTCTTACATAAAAACAATTCTCAGTACAATCGTCCAAGTTGTGATTGCGGTACCCGATGGTCGAGTTGCTCTTGATTATATTCGAAATCGGATGTGTCCTGATCTACTTATAACGGATGTGATGAGTTCGTCGTAATCTCCTTCAGTCTTTTCATTGCTTGCCTGATGTTCGGTTTTTTCTGTCAGTGCCTGGTCTCAATGGATTAGACTTACTGCAAGAATTGGACAAAGACCCAAATCCTGACATCCAGAACCTACCGATCATTCTTCTGACCGCCTCTTCAGGCTCTGAAGGAAAGATTGATCCCAAACCGGACAGATTCCTCCAAAGACCAATCGACTACCTGCTCAAACCTTTCAGCTCAGTAGAACTTGTTCGTCGAGTTCAAACCAGGCTACACACAGTTAGACAAAAACTAGAATTGGAGAGACAGGTTCAGCAACGAACGACTGAGTTAGACTATGCCCAACAAAGGTACAGGCGGATGACTGAGCTAGCGCCGGTAGCGATCTTCGAAACAGATGACATGGATCGGAGCCTAATAACCTTTGCCGTGAGTCCAGGTATACTCCTTTTTGACAACCCTTTCGATTCAAACGTGAGACCATGCACTCAGAACGAAAGGTTTTTCTCTTTAACTGGATCGCCTAGGTCATTACCATTGCGATTCGACGAGACCATTGATCTGTGTGTTTCTATGAATATAATTTCCTGATCAGCCCCCACTGACCTGCTTTCTTCCAGGATTGAGTCCGATTACCAGCCTGCTGCAGAGCAAATGTGGTCCGAAGTTCTCGATTCTGGCAAATCCACCCATCTTGAACTTCAGTGCGTTGTATCATATCGACTAGGTCTCGGAAGTCTGAATCAGGTTACAAAGGTTTTTAAATGGACGGCACGCATTGGTGGAATTGATCTCTTTATCGTCTGGATCAATACGCAAGTCTCCGTTCCCCGCAATGACATGGCTGTGTGCTGACTTCGACTACACTGTAGTTGGTACCTTGACAGATCAAACGGAGCAACGTAGATTCGCTGCTCAGCAACTCGACGCTGAGCGACAAAAGACTGATGAAGCGATGAATCGGAGACGTCAGCAAGAAGCTTTCATCGATATCGGTGGGTTCGCCTCCACCTAATAATACTCTCAAAGTTTTCAATCATTTCTTCCAAGTTTCTCATGAGCTTCGGAATCCCATTTCTGCTATCCTACAAAGCGCGAATTTACTCTCCGGATCGAAAACGCGCTTAAGCAGCATCTTCAAAGAATTATTTGTGTACTTTTCAATGATTACGCAACCTGGGCTTGATGTCTCGAAGATTCAAAGTCTGGTCAGTGAAGTCAATTCGCGAGTACACTACACCACTCAATCTTGATTCTCTTCAGCTAGAGGAGAGTCGCTCGGAGTTGGAAGATGTTAGTCATGCGGTCGCTTCCGTTGAGCTTTGTGCTCGGCATCAGACAATCATTGCGAGGTGAAAGCATGTGAAGCTCTATGCCTTGTTTCCCAAACTGACCGCATATCGTGATTCGTCAACAGCGACATTCTAGTTGTATCTCGCCTAGACTCGTATGGATGATTTTAACATGACCGTTCAATTTTTGACCCTATTGACGAAAGGAATCTGCTGAGCATCAAGCCCACAACATTCCATTTGATGGATGAACTCCAGGTAAGTATCTCTGACCGAATCCCCCGTTTGATCTGACTATTTCATAGAATACCTTAGCGATGTTCACCGTTCAGGCGGAAACACAGGCCATCGAATTCAAACTTGACGTGGGACTCAGTGTCACAAACGAGACTCGAATAATCGCGGATCCTACCAGGTATATCTGCGAACAAGATTCAAGTTATTTTTTCTCCTCGCCGACCTCATGCCACACGCAGATTAGGTCAGATATTAGTCAACCTGATGTGCGTCTTTTTCTGCACCACCATTTCATCCGATACCTACGAGAGCTTTCTTAGATCGAACTCTTGTCGTGCGCTAGAGTATGTGTTATGCATTCGTCACGTAGATCATCCCTGATTCCAGCCATTTCATCAGATCATGGGCTGGCAATAGACAAATTTCATTTCATGTGTCACTCTCGCAGTCGCAGCCCTTCAAAATTCCTGGACAAAATCATCACCGTCAAGCTTCCGATCCTGCCCTTGAAGCGTCAAGGATATGGGTGGTCTTCCACATATCCGATACTGGACCTGGAATACCAGTTGAAGATCAAGCACGACTGTTCACGCGCTTTAACGACGTGCACACGACCGATACCAATGCCACACGACGGTCATCTAGTCTTGAGGGGACAGGCTTAGGTGCGTGGAGTTTTACTTTTTGACTTACTACTCATCTCGGAATGGCTTGGACCTTTAGGCCTGTATCTATGTCGTAAACTTGCAGAACTACAAGGGGGCGATATCAAATTCAGTGGCATCCCGGGCCAAGGAGCAGCATTCTTCTTCTTCATAGAAGCTCGATTGGCAGAAGACGCACCATTCGTAGGCGCTCCTATTTCCCTGCAGACCTCCGAGCGATATAGGCCGATCTCAAGTTCAATGATAATTCCTGCGCTCAACCAAATACACACCGCAATGACTTCAGTCTCAAAGTCTATCGCGACTAAGCATGAAAATGGTGAGCCGAACCTTTTCGGAGCGAGTATGTTAGCTATCCCTGTTAGCACAAGACCACAAGATGCGGAAAGGCAAGATCATGTCAGAAGAGCGAAAATCAACATTTTAATCGTTGAAGATAATGTGTGTATGCTTACATATCCGTTGTCGTTTGTTCGCATGAACCTCCCAATATGTGGATAGGCCATAAATCAAAAATTACTTCGACGACAGATAGAGAAAGCAGGCTTCACCGTAAGTGACTCGTCTGTCGCAATTCCTTACTGGCCGAGTTTCTAAGGTACTTTGATGATGGCTAGGCTCACACGGCAAATAATGGTCTAGAAGGTCAACTTACAGGCAATCAAAAAGGAACCCAGCTTGAATTTACTGACGGCATATTCAGCACTTCAATACCTTGAAGCAACGAAGTATAGGTACCAAGATTTGCAAAGTGGTACTCAAATCTACCCATCGTTGATCCTGATGGATCTGGAAATGCCCATTCTGTACGTTTCTCCGGATATGATCTCAACGCAGTCAAACTCAAAGACCTTCTCAGTGATGGCCTAGAAGCTACTGCTAGAATACGCGTATGGGAGGCAGAAGATAAACTGCCTGGAAAACTGCTCATATATGCCATTACTGGCAATGCCCGGCAGGGGCAAATCGATGCCGCCCTTGCAGCCGGAATGAACGATGTTTACATCAAACGTCAGCTTTCTTTTTCCCCTTCAGGTTCTCCGCAACTAACTGGTCTCTAGCATATAATATCGCAGATATTATCAGGCGTGTTGACCTTGACTGCCAACCTGAATGATGATGTTTACCTCGAAGTTGTTTCGGTGCTGGTTACACTCCCAACTCGATGAATGGTCTATGTGTAGATAACTTGGATATCCTGCAGGGGATATAATTTACACAAAGATATTTGTATCCCAAGCTCTGCTGGTAATCAGAACTCCTTTTGCTTTGGTGGAAAATTCGGGTCCGCACCGTCATACTTGTGAATGTCTCTCATCACATGCTTGATTCAAGTTGTCTGTTCAGAATTCTCCAATGACCTCGACTATGACGATCTGAACTCCTTAGTCCACATTATATGGACTGCTGCCAATTCTCATTATCACCCGCCTCGCGGAACTATGCAAACTTCTCTAACCACCCAGGCTTTTCGTTCTTTCCACGGCCGTACTGGCCTGAGTTATTCTCGATGTCGGTACTCAGCTCCTTCCGCACGAATGCCCTCTGTCCGATTTAGTCATGCCGCCGGAGGCAAGGATCCTCGATTATCGCAGGGTTCCGCACACAAAGATAACCTTCATCCCAATGATCCCCAATCCCAATCCGCCCAAGCTGGACAATCACAGAAGCATTCTGATTCTCCCTTAGATGCGGCGAGTAGTCAAAGGGCGCCCCAAAAGAAGGCGCGAAGTGGTTCCGGGAACCCCGAGGCAATTGGCATGGTAGACCAAGTGGGAAGCCAGAGCAGCACTGCGAAGAAAGCTGATGGGGATGGGAAGCCAAAGAACTGACTTGATCAGTGTGGTAGGTCTCGTATCATCTTGCAATGACAGGGCTGACACGGGGGGCAAAAGCCATGGCCATCTCACAGCAGTTTAGGATTGAAAGAAATCCCCATACGAGTCTGTCATTTTCGCTAACTCAACCTCATTTTGGATCCACAATCTAACAATTGCATAGAAATTTCTAATGTGGAAAACGGCAGCATATCTAAATACAAATTCCTTTCTTCATCCATTTACACTATGATAGCTTAAACTGTGCAATTTGATAAGATATTTCCAGAGTATTCTTGATCTTATGAGATGGCAAAAATTACACAAGAAAGCAAGATCTAACTCAAGTAGTTGTACATATGTATGTTCATGGAGATTCAGGATTTTAATCAAGGTATACATAATGTGGTGTTGTCGAATGGTTTCATTAATAGTGGAGGTGGAAGACATTGAGATTAAGGGACTTGGGAAAAATCAAGGAACGAAGCAGGTTTTTATAGCCTTGACTGAGGGGCGAAATGACTTCAAAATTGCTCACCATTCTATGCATGCACCTATTTAGAAGCTAACAACATACGGAATGAGCCCAGAGAGGAAAATGAACTCTGTATTGAATACACTACCTAAAAATATATGGAGTGAGCTAAATCCTAGTCAGTACATGTAGATAGTGGTCAAAGTAAGCCAACTCAACCCAGAGAGGAGAATGAACTCTGGGGGCTAAGAACATGTCCAAGTGAAATATAAAGGAAGTGCATGCTTCCATCTACACCCTGCACTCAGGAGAAAGTCTAGGGATTATCAATAAGGCAGACTGCAGTGACAAGTACATCAGACACCAGGATGTAAGTGTTCATTAAGTAAGAAATGATGCAACTAAAGTTACTTTGTTTATGTCTGACTGTCATGCAAGATTCCTACACTTGCTACACCTATGCTGGACCAACCGTGTGATGGTCCAATCAGATTGATAATTGGATCACTGTTATGCTTAGGCCACACCTGACCATGCAATCTTCTGATTGGATTGATAATTGAATGACTTATCTATTTGCATTTCTCCCTTTGAAGAGTTACTGCTCCTTTATTATGTATAATCTCAGCCAGATCAGCCATATACAGACTGTACAACCTTCTGGAACTATCTTAATTTTTGCACTTTGCTGGGACACCCAGATAGCATGTAGGGAGCATTGCTGAAAGCTGTTACGAACTCTCTTTTTTCATTCCCTTTTTAGTACTTTAGATGCTCATTCTCTTTCTAGGTATGTTGTCGCTGTAAGTGCTTACACAAGCCTTTGATTTATTCCTTTATCTTTTTCTTTTCTTTTATTTATAAACATGCGATAGCCTTGCTGCTTTAATATTATCATTAATTGTCGACGCGACTCTCTCGTGTCTGTCAAGGTATTGACAGATCTAGGCCGTCTACATACATTCCTTTATATTTGTTTCATCATGGTATACAGGTGGCTTTTATTGTATAGCCTCATGGTTACAGTACGACATAGTTCCCATGGGTTCATCTCAGGATATGTATATAAGATAGAGTATTTTGTTGAGTAGTCTCTATCTCTGATTTCATCTATTCTCCTCAGTAGCTAGACTAGAATACAGAGGACTACTTCCTCTTGTGCTATATCATCTCTTCAACACTTTCTGCTTGTGTGACAGTGTTGAACGGTCAGGCGGTCAAGGTCAAAGGTCAGGTCAGCTTTTTGCTGACTTGTCACCAGCTGTCATAAGTCATAAAAACTGACCTGACTTTTGACCTTTGGTTACCCCAGTTATCATGTTTACCGGATGTTGACTTTGTCTCCCGTAGTCAGACTCATAGATAAAAAAAGTCTTATCTTATCAGAGATTACGCAAGATACTCATTGCTTTTATATTCAAGTATTATTATTACCACAATTAATTTAGCCCTCATATATGATTCATTTTGTTGATTCCACCCTTCTCTGTACTCTATGTGTATGTAGCAAAGAATTAGTATAACAATACTTATTGTACATTAGTGATAGCGTTTCAAGCAGCAGTGCACATGGACCAGGCGGACCACCCGGCTGATGTGCCACGGTCAAGGTCAGGTCAGAAATTTATGGTCAAGTCACAAAGTCACTGACAGTCACCCGACCATGCTGACAGTCACCCAACCTTGCCAACACTGTTGTGTGACACCTGGCTGTTACAGGTATGCTTCCGGACCTCCGTACAGAGCTTCCAACTTCGGACGTGGACTTAGGATAATTCATGTTTACTTCCGAGATTGATTGCTTTGATCGAGTCATATGAAGCATTCGGTTATCGAATGCTAAGTGTTCCGACTTTATTGTCTTTTTATTTATATTGATGGCGTTGATTTATATTCTTTATTGTTTTTTACTTACAGCTCTTATTGTTATAGATTTAACAATTAGGAATACAGGTATATAAGCTGTAGGATCATGTACATAGTTCCTCAGTTTAAATATCAACTTAGATTGCTGCTGAACTCCGTCCGGAACTCTCTCTCATAATCGTCTAACGTTCGCACTATAACCGATTGTTATCCGGACGTCTTTACACTCTTACTCGTCACTCTGAACATTCACTGAACCGTACGACGAAGCGGGGGCACTACCGAAAGTAGTGTCAAGGTTCTAGTTCATCCATATCATCTTCCGTTGCAATCGAGCTGACCAATCATCTTCGATTATATCTCTTGAGACTTCGGTTATAAACTGTCAACGTCTTGCTAGCTCACCGATGTGGCCAGGCGTCACGCGATTTAGAAGACAGCCAATGGGAGCTATCGTCAGTGACTTGCTTACTCACTATATGACTAGGCATCACACAAGCCGAGATAGTCAAGTCAAACGAAGTGAATGAGGGAGGAAAGGTCTTTGATTCTTGTCTAGCTACCGAGGAGAATAGACGAGATCAG
>MU793703.1:0-13061 GCA_027886325.1 Lentinula aff. detonsa | reverse complement strand
TCCGACCGGAAGACTGACCGGAAAGGTCCGGCCTAAGTATCAGAATGAATCGACTATCGATTCAATCGGAAGGTTGGTCGATTGGTCTGGCACAGACGTAACAATGCCCCCCTGTGACAATACAGGATAATACAGGCCCAATCCGGTATAATTCGGTATAATCCGCGTGGAGCCATGCGGATTATACATTTGCGATTTTGCTGATGCACCGTGGGACGGTGGAAATCTATGGAAGGCTCTGATACCCGAACGCTTCAATGATGACCGTTGGAAATTAGTGTCGCTTCTAACATTAATCTAACATGGTACTTCCTAACTTTTTGTCCTCTTGCAAGGCGAGTGATCAACGTGGTGCGCCTCAACTCTAAAAATTCAGCAGTACTTCATTCACAGCTTCTGCGCAGAACATCTGCATTATCGAGCTTGAGCAGGGCTGCAGGGTCTGTGTTGAGATATTATCGCTACCAAGTTTTACATGATGTAATCCGCTATCTCTTGCACGCATACTGTTCACTGTTAATCTTTTCGTATAACAGCGATTTATTAGGATTTTTAAAAGTAATGCTAATGAATACTCTGGCCACAAACAATGCTTTTCCGTCACACCAAGCCTCTCCAAAGTTCGTCACGAACGGGTCGGAGACTGAAGAAGTATATCACCAGGCTCTGACAAATTCTTGGTAATAACCCCTCCACCGCTGGTAGCGTTCACCAGCGGGTGTTGCCCGGATCTTCATCAGAATTGAATACAAAATCCCTCTCATCATTGTCGAACGGTAATCATCTACACACTCGACTCGCGAACCGACACTGTGGTACATCGTCCTTTCTACTTTTTGACCTCTGGTTGTGCCCAGTGTCTGTGGCCTACAGGGCCGCTACCAGGAGAAGCAGGAGTGTAACTGATGTAATTATTTTCTCATTCGGGCTTGTATGAGCGCAATCCTCTTGCTGCGGCGCCGTCTAGAGCCAGGATTTTGATACGTATCTAATCTCGGACCAATTTTATTTATACTAGTGCTCTTCACGGACGACTGGCTTCCCTATCTTTCTTATGACTATTTTATACCTCATGGGACTACTGGAGCGAAGTCCGACTTAGACAAGCATCGACGTCGAGGTGAAATTAAAAGATTCCGCAGAATACCCAGGACAACAATAAGTCCTCTTCAGTTTGTACGGTATCAGCAGATGAACATTTAGTTAAGGTGACGAATTATGCCAACAACCGACATCAAGGAGACAGATCGAGCTGGAATAAACAGTAGAGAAGTAACGCATGCTGACATACTGGGCATCTTGGGGAAATGATCACAGATTCTGTGATGCAATTTCCACAAAAGATGTGTCCACACATAGTCGCAGTAGGATTGACGCAAGGGTCTCTCATGCAGAGACGACAATGAAGAGAAACCGTAGCAACAGTTAAGGGGGAAAAACACGAGCCGGCCGTGCCCGTGCTGCTGCAGCCCTCAGAATGACTACCAGAGTTCAAAGTCGAGAAAGAAGTGGAGGTAGAAGATGGTCTGGCCACAGCCTTCTGGTAGCTCGATGGCTGGATGGAAGACCATTGTCGATCAACTGCGGTATCTCAATGAGTATTGATAAACGCATCGTAGTTTTGTGTTACTTACTACGTACACCATTGGAACCAAGGTTGGTCGAAGGATCGAAATTCCAAGTCAAATCATGCCTGAGAGCGGGGGACGAAAGGTCGGGAGCCTGTGTGTTGAACAAAGAATCATTTGTCTTATCAAGCCCAAGAACAGCAAAACCCTGAGCCAACGACGTGGAGACAGAAGATTTGACTGGATCAACGGGTCTTCCACTTGTCCCGGTGACAATACTAGGTAGGGAGGGTCGCAAAATTTTCTTTTCGGTGAAGCCTTGCCACTGGGGCCAAGAGTCAGGGTGAGCAGGTGTAATAACTGACTGTGATATCGGACTAGACGGGGAAGGGGAAATAGTTGGAATTGCATCAAGTCCAACAGGCGTCCGAACTTCCGGAGACAAAAGATCTCCCGAAGGTCTATAGCAAGGAGTTTATGAGTGAATAGTCATTTAGAAGGGAAGGACAGCGCACGGAGACGGGGGATCGATATACCAAGACGGTAGAATCTCACCAGACTATAAAGCGTGAAAGGTGACCGTGGATCGTGTATTGGGAACATGACAACTCACAGTCACAGCATTATTCTTGGGCTCCAATATACTGGATACGTTATTATCATCGACGATTGGCGTGGCAGTAACAGGAGTGGATGATGACGATCTATTTTTCACCTTCATTCCAGCAGGAAATTGCTCATGGAGGAGCCACTGCTGAGCTGTCTCTACACTCAGCCGACTTACTTTTTCAGCTGGACTAGCTTGTGTGGAAGTAGGGGATATCTAGAGCAGAGATCATTTTTCATGGTTAAATAATATACGTCCACACCTACACATGAAGTCCGAGTCAACAGACGGTCCTCATCTTTGACGATTGGTACAGATAATCTTGATACACTTTGATATGAAAGAGTGTTCGGTCGACTCTAATTATGGAAGTCAAATCAAGGGAATATCAACGTCGTCAATCTACAGCACTTACGACGATTTCAGGAGAAGACGTTTGCGAGATCAACGATCGTGCTTTGGAATCTTCCTCATTCGTCGGATCAGATTGGAGTTGAGAAATGATATCCTTTTCCTGTATTAGCAAAGGTGTGTACGGGATATCAGCTTTTGTTTTACCTCCTGCCTGTCTTCAGTTGATCCGTTTTCGCATGTTGAGCATGTAGCATGTTTTTTGGCACGTTCCAAACCAAACACACTATCGTATTGTCGTCGGCAGCGTTTACACCGTGCGATGTCGTGGAGGCGTAGACAGTGCTGAGTCCGCGTGTTCAATAACAGTCGAAGGGACATCCGGTCTGAGAACATACCTGTTCAAAAGCTGAGTCGTCTACGAAACCAACCTTACATTGAGGACAGGTGGGGTGGTTTGGAGAATCCAGATAGTGCTTGAGCATGTCATCCTTCTTAATTGTTATGTGGCATGATCGACAAATGACTTCAAGTGCGTGACGAGGGCATCGTTGCTCATGCTAAATAACCCTGTTCAGTGATATATTTTAAGCGAGGGAACGTAAAAATGAACTACCTCATTGAAGGACCACTGGTCCTTGAAACCTTTGCCGCATCTAGGGCAGACTGGGTGTACATTGGATCCTCGATAGTGTTCGTCCAAACTAGATTGAGACGCAAAGCTCCTGTTACAAGTGTGGCAAGTATACAAACGTTCCTTGTTCTCCCTCGCAATATGCTTGGTGTCGACGTGCTGAAAGTGGACGTCATTTGAGGATTCGACAATGATGTATGTTCATTTACTTACCCGACCAAGAGTGTGCGGACTGCGAAACATACGGTCGCAATAATCACACAAGAAGTGAGTGCGCGATATTTTTGCGTGTTCCTTCATTTCTTTGAGAGTCTCATAGGGTTTTTTGCAGATAGGGCACGAAAACATGGTCGAAAGTTAGAGGACAAAACGGTTCAAGTAACCTTTTAATCCATTTCCGGTACACTGGTCTTCTCGTGTCTTCCGTCATGCGTCACGAGAGGAAATGGTTGTCCTGTGTACTTTGCCGCAATTGATTCACCATGCTGCCTCCATACTTACCTATATAGCATTCAACGAGTATTTAAATGAATATTGCACGCCAACAGACCCCAACACACCTTCCATTAAAGTGTTGTCTCTCGCATTCTATCTGACCTGAGATCCGATAGGGCGTTTCCCAAGGAAGAAACCAATAGCAGCCAATAGTATGTGCCATTCCCCAACGCCGGAGAAGATATTTCTAGTTCTCAGGATAGCGACCGCCGACGTTGGTTTTGACCTACATAGTACTTATCAAGCTCCTGATCCCGATTGGCGTAGATCTTGCAGTAAGTACGAAGGCTTCCGAATCTTGTGAGCACCAGGAGATCGTCCTGAGATTGGAGCAATCTTGCGAGATAGTCATTGCACATTTTTTCCCAAGTATGCTTTAATTTCAGTGCCTTTTTGAGATTACTGCAGTGTTTTCTAATTCAAGTAAGCTTTGTACGCAGCCTTCCAGGCATCTTTCGCTCTATCTTCGATAACATCCTAACAAACAATAAAGCTTTTAGAAGAGGCCATACGAGGAACTTCACATACTCCATGGCACGGAATCATTCTTTCGAAATCCCAACTGGCGACAATTTTCACATGTCGTTTCATTTGCCTAAAGAGTTGTGACGATCGAGAAACAAGGATTCCAAGAACAGAGACACTAACTCGTTATCTTCGCCCATTGCGGAGGCAAACTTGGAATGGAACCAAGAGAATGGCCCAAAATTCCCGACAAACGGCAAACGTCCCGAGGATTTGGACTTGGAGTACTGAATATACTGATTGTGTGAGCATCGAAAAAATGGTTCTCAGTAAATACCGACTTGTTCAGTGGGAGGAAGATTGAAAAGCAAATCGGCTTGAATCATAGACTTTGAGGCAGGATGAAAGAAAGCGACGTCCTTATTTGCGAAACCTGAGAAATAACTGGACAGTGTAAGGACAGTCAAGCATATAATCAATGTCAACAAATCATATACCAATGCTGGATCTGGTGTTCAGTCGTCAGTGTCAGAAGATAACGGAGCACAATGAATATTCTAAATACATCTTCTTCGAAGCCATATTGAGTACCTTCTGGGTCGGAGCCCCAAGCTTTAACAAAGGCCCAATGAGATGAATCAGGTTATTCTACGGCGGCGGAGCTCACCACCATCAAATTTCAACCCCTTATCTGCAACCCTTTCGATTGCGGCTTTCGGCGCCACGACTTTGGCTTCAGGGTAAGCCTTCTTGAAATCGCCTGTCTCCTTCGATGGATAGTCACAAAGAAGACGAGGGAAAGCTTACTGAGGAACAAGTGATGAACAGCGTCCGCGCCAATGATGTACCTGAGAAGTCAATTTCCTCAGGATTCGAAGTGAGCAGAAAGTTGGTATTTACTTTACGGGCCCCAGTTCGTCCAATTTCACTTTGGTCTCAGAATCTAACGGTGTCGAAGCCAGGACCCAGAGATTGCCATTCCGCATCTTCACGGCCGTAGATCTACCCCCAACTGGGAAGATTCCGAAACGTGAAAAAGGACTAGATGAGGTATTAGGTCCTGCTTGCCACCACTTGAGATTTTGCCACACCGAGAGAAAATCCACACGTCCTTAGCGACCTAGGATCATCAAGACAAGAGTCAAAGGAGTGATACGTATAGTTGAGCTTCGACAAACTTCTCGTATAACAGTTTCCGACATATTGCGCTATCAAACTAAAGGCTGAAAAATTGAGGTTGGCAAGAGAAATGGAACATTTGCACGGTGACGTAGTAGTAGTACTACATCATGGAATCTAGCACGTGTTAATCGCGTTGCGCAACGCGTCTGTATTGACTTTACAAGTACAAGTGTTCAACTAAGCTCAAAGCAAACAAAGTTACATCGCCTCAGAAGTAATCTTCTTCAAAAGATCCTGCCAGTCCTGTCCCAATTTCTGAAGCGTCCTACTTTTGACTATGAACAGTTATATTAGATGATTTTCGATTGTTGATATTCTTAGCTCTCACCAAATTGACTTAAAACATCCTTCAAGAGATCACGTTTGATTAAGCCTACAACAGTTGGTGACCAGCCACTGACTTTTTCCTCTCCGGGACGCCTGTGGTGATTGTGTTCAAAAGTAAAACCTGGACGACAAGGAGGACAGGCTCACCAATATATAGGCCCGCAGAGATCCTTGATGAGCTCCTCTCCTTTGGCTCTAAAGCCTTCATCCGCGATCTTCTTTGCGTAGAGCGTGAGGTACTGCTTATATTCTACAGGACTGTCGAGTAATCTCGCAGCATGCAACCGCGTTTCTAGATGGCCTAGAGTCATGGCTGTGCTCCACCATTCAGGTCTGGGCGTCTCGGCAGAGGCTTCGCTTGGTGGACCACTAAGGTTACTTTCGATAGATGCGACTATACCACGATTTGCGACTTGGGACTGGGATCTCTGACGCCCTTGCCAGACATCCGAACCTTCCGACCACCATCGATCGGTAATCCTGACCCAAGTGAATAGCGTAGGGTCATAAGAATACACCGTCCCATTCGAGCAATTGACAATTGGTGTGCCATTGGGCCGCACGAGGGCGGAGATGATAGTATCGTTTGGAGACGCAATTAGAGGTGCAACGGACACCGGAGTGAAAAATGCGTTTTTCTTTGTGACATTCCTGAGGGAATCAATTGTTAGGATGGGATTGGGGAAATAGGTGGACTGCTCGAACCAGGAATACAGTAAACCGGCTTGTGTTATCACCAATAGACAGTTTTTGGAGCCATCCAGGACGGAACAAGGAGAACCCAGGTTTAGGGTTGGCATCATTCTACGAGAAGAACAAATGAGTCTCCAACGCAATCATACATCTCGAATTCATCATGCCTTCTTCCCGATGGTGAATACACATTGAGAGAGCCATCCATCATGGCTGCTACACAGAATTGTGATGTGGCATGCACTGCGATAACCGGTGATGACAGATAATCTAACCAAAGAGTCTGCTTGCCCTTAAAGAAATGGACGGAAGTAGGACCTACATGAAAAACTCAGATACACGAATAGAAATAGTACGGTGTACTCACCTCCGTCTTCGGAGTTGAGACCTTCAAAAACATGACCACCATCCAGCTCCGCGGTGGTCCGCGTCAGAGTAGCGGGGATGGGCAAGGCAAGTCCCAATGATGCGAGCACGGCTGCGGGATCGTTGATTTCTTTTACGACAACCATTTCTCTCTGACGGTTACCACCCAACGTCCTATACACAGGAAGTGAAACTGCTGGATCACCAGAAGCCATGTCGACATCGGTAGGAGGATTCTGGTCTCGGGGTATATCGAATGGTTGCTCGTCCGGGGTAGGAAAAAATGATTCACGCACGAGTGGTGACGTAGGTTTGGATCCACCCATTTTGGCGTTCGAGTCAGGAAGGAAGGAAGCACGCTTGCTCGACAAAGGTTTTGAAACAGCAAATGGCATAGATGACATCGTCGTTAACCCGACTCGTTTCTTCTTATCATTCCTTTTCGCAACCAAGACGTTGACTACCTCACCTCCAACAGTGGTAGTATTGAATGTTGTCGACTGTGAACGAACCTCGGTGACGTTATGTGAGGACGAAGATACATGGGAATAACCCTCAGGAAGCGGAGGCGGAATGAAGCCAAATTTGGAGAGATATTGTTCTTGAACAGAATGCGGTGCTATTCCTTCAAGTTCATCTTGCTCAAAAGCAAATACAGCGATGGTCCCATCAGACGAAGCGGCGTACAGCGTCATACCATCCCAGGACCTGGAATAATGCAAGTGAGAATGAAGATCAATCATAGAAAGCAACCCCTCACCAGCTGAGATCCATGATCTGCCTATCGAATACCTCCTTTGCAACGATAAGTGGTCGAGCTGACTTTGTCTGCCATACAGAAACAGATCGATCATCCGCGCCGAGTGCAACGACGGAGCAGATATTTGAAGTTGCGACGGGAGCTGCAGGGTTTCGTAGAAATATATGAGGATTGTACGCCTGGTCAAAGTAAATACATGCGGATGTAATATCTAAGAGAATTCCACATACGGCAACTTCAACTGTATTCTCGTGGCCAACCAAGCTTATATCTGATGTCCAGGTCCCGCGTGTGATAACGGCGGCAATGAAGACAAAGCCTTTGTTGTTGGTGGCGTTCGATGCAGTGATGTGTGCGCCGTCTGGAGACCAGCTGAAAATGTCTGGGTAAACATGAAAATAAGGCCTGATAGTAAGTGTGTACCTGAGTCGTCGGAAAAAGGTGCTACCGGGGGAATCTTCAAAAGGTTTTTTGACCTCTGCTTCAAGTGACCAATCACTAGTGCGCCAGATTTTAACAGACCTATCATCGGACTGAGTAGCGAGAAACTCTCCGACTGGATCCCAACATACACCCTTGACAAAACCTTGATGTTGGTCGAGTTTATGCAGACGTTCTGCGTAGCAATCATGAGCATATGTTACGTGGATATTCGAAAGAAGGCATACCTAGAGTGAATCCGCACCAAATCAAAACTTTGGAGTCCAAGCCAACAGAGGCAAGATACCTGTCCTCCGGAGCCCATGCTACATCCGTGACATCTATCCAGCAGGTTGAAGGTTGCGAGAAAGCAAAGTACGACATACACACCACTTTCATGACCGGGTAATCGTTTCATAGGCTTCCATCCTTCTACATTTACTTCATCCGAGCCCCAGACCTTGCCTCTGGCATTGCTAAGGGTCGAGAATGAGTCTTAACCTTTGGCAGGAGTCTTAAGACTGACGGATCCAAGTCCCAAACCATCACTATCTCATCATCGCTCCCACTAGCAAGCCACCGACCGGAATGTGCCCAGCGCACAGTCAGTACAGGACCTGTATGCATTGTGAGTGTGCATAGGGACTTGGGTGGCCGGTTGCTCTCTTCCGAGGCAGGATTCAGAATGGGTTTTGTGCTCCATATTCGGACTTTTGCGTCGAGCCCGCCTGTAGCGATTCTTGAACCGTCTGGGTGTACATGGACAGAAAAGATTGAAAGTCTCTTCGTAGAATCTGATTTCGCTGACGTGTCTTTATGAGCGACCCATGCCGGCTTGGTGAAATGCATAACCCAAGAGGTAAGTATAGCGCTTACATAAGGCAGAAGGAATTGGTCAATATTATAGTAAACAGTCTCCCATTCTAACGATTTATGCTCAAAATCACGACCCAGTATTTAAAGTACCCATTCGCTATGCAACGCTTGAAATATCGGAACTGTCAAGTCTGAGCGACTCTCGGAATGAAGTACATTATCAGACATTATCCTTGAAATACTTGCTGGTCGCAATGCCGGCAGACTTGTTCGAGGAGTTGATTTTTACTGGCGGTTGAACAGTAGACGACTCCTTCGAACTTCACGATTGGCTGAACTGTGTATGGCGAAAAAAGCTCGTCTATAGTTGAGTTAAGCGAGTATGGGCATACCGAAAACAGGATATCTCCCACTACCTCCTACAGCGCCCCTTTTAGGCTGAAGTCGGCCGGAAACGAGAAGGACTCTTCCGAAACACTGTTCCAATTCATCAACGACACATAGCGCTTCCGTCCCATCTTCATCTTTGGAGTTCTCCTACCGGTGAAGAGAGTAAACGAGGACGAAGAGTAGAGGGATGGGGTTTTTCTTCTTTCTCTTCTCTCTTCTCTGTCTCAGCTTCTCTCTATAATATCAGCTCACACAGAGTAGCTTATACATATCTCCGCACACAGCGTTACAGCGTTACAGCATGCCTCGAGCGCATCACCTCGGTAGGCTCAACTTTGTTCAGCCTTGACATAAAGTTCTATGACCTACTTGCGGCATACTTACTGCCTGCCATATCCTTCGGGCAATAAACACAGATACCAAAGAAATCAAAGATATCCACTTGGCAAGACCACTTACGATAGACTGCTTGGAGCAATGGAAGTAAATCCAGTCAAGATTGTGTATAGATGAGTTTATAGACGGTGATCATCGTAAAGGGTTGGGATAATTTTCGAGGTGATTCAAATGTCAACTCTGCTCTCAGATTGCTTGGGGGCAGACTTTTTAGGGAACGCCGCTGAGCTTAAACATCGAGATAAAAAGTTTTTTTCCGAATCTTGAGCTTGGTCCTGGAATCTGGGTGGTGCCTCCGATTTCAGGTGTACAGTTGCCGTATCGTATCCCGACTGTATCTCCATACTTTCAATCAAGTTTTTCAAACCTTAGAAGTACGCGGCGATTGTGAGCTCAGGTTCAATTCATTGCGCATGGACCACCTATTCGACACAATACAGTACCGAAAAATCAGCTCAAAGAAATCATTGCCTGGTCACCGCCTATTCAAAGGCACCTCCTTGATGAAGAAAGAGGCGACAAGTGCGCAGATTCCCATAGAGAAGCTAAACCACATCGTTCTTTGAATTGCATCCTCGTACGCACCCAAAACGATTGTTCTCGTGGTCTGATCAAGCTCATCGAGATATTCAAGCGACTCTCGTACTCGCCTCACAATCTAAAGGGGTTATCTTGTCATCCCTCAGTGTCTTCTAGAATGAGAAGGACATACCTGGGTAATATCCTGCCCGGTAAGCCGTTGACGCAGGATGGAGCGAAGAACGTCTTGAAGGATGGTGCTACCAATTGAAAGCCCCACCACAGATCCCAGAGAGCGAAAAAGGTAAGAAACTGAAAGGTTGAGATTGAGAGACTTGGATTCTTTTCCATACAGAGAACGCACCGGCGGTTGCTATTGCCTGATCTTTCTGACCGGCATTCGAGATTAGAGAAATCAGACTGGTCGTAATACCTCCACCTTTTGAAGCAGTAATTCAGGTCCGAGAGCGGTCAACGTCGGTTAACGTACCATTCCCAAGGCCAGAAACAACCAGCCCTAAAGGAGGAAAAAATGGTTTGAGCACAAAGATTTGGGTCGATCGACAAAAAAATTCACCGAAGGAGATTACGATAACAGAATTCATTGCAATTCCAGCGCTGAGTACTATCGTGAAAGACCCTGCAACTAAAAGAATATATTCCAAGACCGTCAACCAGTAATACTTCCCAGTTGCCTTCATGATCAACCCAGACCCGAGGCTTCCGGTGACGCCGCCGATGATCCCAGGTACAAGCCAAAAACCGACTCGCGAAGGGGAAAACCCCTTTACAGCCTGAAGATACAGGGAAACGTGAAAGAGCATGGAAAGATTGGACGCAACGCTGAAGAAGTTGACGAAATAGCTTGCAATCAATGATTTATTGAGGACGATTCGTTTCGGGGCAAAAGGCTCCTTCGCCAATTCCATTTCGATACTCCCAAAGAGGATAAACATAATCACAGACGCAATTAAGGATCCCAATGTCGTTTTATCTGTCCATGTCACATTTCCTCCGTTATCTAGGCCAAAAAGGAGGAAAAATATGCAGGTTACGAGGGAAGCTGCGCCTGCAAAATCGACACGCTTGATCTTTGCTTTGAAGTCTGTGTTCTCAATGGCCGGGAGGCGTAGAGCAACGGAGACAGATATAACGGCCAATAATACCGCAGGAAATTGAATCAAAAATGCCCTGAAAGTATATACTGAGTACAGAAAGGGTATAAGTGAGCAAAACGAGTACCATCGCCAGCCAATGGTGTCAGCAAGAAACCCTCCTAAAGGTGCTCCTACAGATGATCCCGAGGCGAAAACGATGTTGATGACGCCTAGTTAGGATGAGACGATTGACGTGACCTTGAAGGTGTCGAGCTTACCTTGCCAAACTCCTCTAGAGCGCAGGGGAACAATGTCGGACAAGATGATGCTTACTACCCTGCACCGAATTTGAGAAGAATTTCCCTAACCTGAATGGTCGTGAACTCACGTGGACATTCCACCGCCACCACTGAGAAATATGAGCCAAATAACGACAAGGATTAAGTATTTTGGAACGTACATTCCAGCCAAAGCGCGTGCCCAGATCAACTGGTCCATTGTTCGAGAGAGCCCACAGAGTAGACAGCCCAGCGCAAATATCATATAAGCCATCAGAAGACAACTCTTGCGGCCAAAAATATCGCTGAGCTTTCCATACAGTGGTCTGGACACTTATCTGAGATCAGCACGTCACTGACAAACTCAACAGGACGCACTGGAAACTGGTGAGAGTGAGCATATAACCAGTGGCGATCCAGCTGACTTTTGACAATTGTTCTAGCTCGTTACCAATAGAGGCGTATGCTAGCAAGAGTAATCAGCATTTCGAAATGATTTGTATGTAGCGTCACAAAAGCTCACAGGCCACGACGATTGTGGAATCCATCGCGACTAGGAATATCCCTATAAATGCCAATCGCCATGTGAGCATCTGTTCCAAGAGGAGTTTGAGTGGCGCGTACCGAGTGCCATTGGGAGAACCTAAAGAATATTCGATGGATAATGGAAATGGTCGCGCGAACGTTCAATATGACACGTACGATAGCAAGCAAAGATCTCTGGTCGGTTGCGATATCGTCTTCGCTTTGCTCTGCGTGAGGAGTAATGCCATAGTTAGAAAGAGCACCATGACCGCTGCGATCATTGGTTGTCCTGTCAGAAAGCAAGGATACGGTTTCATCGACTGTCATAGTGATTAAACAGTGGGAGAACTTGAACTTCGACCGTCTGAGATGAAAACCATTGGGGCGATCCCAGTTATCATTTGCCGCCGGCTTGGAAAAAGGTCTCATATGCTGTCGGCTGCTGCCGAACTGCCGAACTCGACAAAATTTATAGCAGCTGATCCAAACTGAGCCTTGGATGAATACAGATTTAGACAGGGAAAGATGGAATTCACAAATGCACCTCCGAAGTTTTTCTCATGACTGATCAGCAAGGTGTTATCTCGGAGATGAATGATGAGAAAAGGTGCTTGCGAATCTCACTTCAAAACTAAGTATACTTACTCTGATTCTGTGTGGTCCTCTTTATGTGATGATATGTTGTTTGCAAGCTGAAACATATGAGGAGGCAGAGGCTCTTTGGAGAAGCTTGCAGCAGGAGTACAGGTTTAGCACATTGAGTGAGAGTGATGGTAGGGGTGGTGAAGGGAAGCAGTAAGGTGATTGAGGCCGTGATAATTAAGATTCTGTTACATCCATGCAAAGTCCAACCATCGCGGCCCTTGCAATCACCTTCCAGCATTTGACTTCATTCTGCTTGTTCCGCCACAGAGAATATCTCCATGATTCTTTTACATTTCATTTACCTTCCCCACTATTAGCTGAACCTGTCGTGACAACCAAGTACTTACATCATTTTCTTTCTTTCATTTTCACATGCTCTAGTAACCACATGACTGTGTTCATTACTCATCGTTCATCTGACCACTCACTCTTGCGCTGTCATTAGTTTATTGTTCTTTCCTTATTCCTCATTCGCTCTTCACTATTTCACTCTCGCGCTCTTGTTCTTTGTTCCTTGTTCTTTTACC
>MU793702.1:0-13194 GCA_027886325.1 Lentinula aff. detonsa | reverse complement strand
AACAAAGGAATGGATATAAAAGGTAAAGTACGGATCGGATTTCGATCCGGAGAGATAACGGGCAATTCCCTCGCGGAGTTATACTCCGCAAACGCAGGAATTGGATCGCGGGATCGCGGACTTACCGCGATCCGCATACATATAACAGGGTCCCAGATGACTTCAATCTAAATGCAGGACAAGCCTATACTCAGCTTGGGTCACCAAAACTATCCCATACTAATGGGTGGCAGGTGTTTATAGACATGCTGTCGATTCTTTCAGCTGTATAGTAGAGTCGCTTACAAATGATTTAGCCATCATCACAGAATATTACATGGTCACATGTTTGGATATTTTTTCGTTTTCCTTATCACAATGGAGGAGCAAGCAGATCTGGTCAGTGAGGCTGCAGATCAGTTGAGAAAAACAGTTACAGTCAAAATTTGGATAAAGGTGTGTTACATAATAATCTGATATCCTCTTTTTCTGATCGAAAAAAACTTTGACATATAGAATGGATCTACTCCAATTATTCTTCCCATATACACCCCGACCTATCCACTATTCAAAATTGAATTTTTTCTTCCCTTTTTACATCATATTCTCAAAGGCAACACATTGGCTCTGGTTGCTACCTATGATCCCATTTCAACTCAGTGGCAGTATCATAACACTGCCACAGTACGACAGGTACATTGTAATGGGGTTGTTTTGTATTGCCTTCTCCCTTCTGGCCTTGAAGGTGGCCGTATCATTGACTGTCCTGGTCTTGATGATGATATCTCAGCTTACAATCCACATCAACAACCTTCGACAACCAGTATGCCTCGGTCATGGCCAACAGATTATTTGTTTGACAAGGTTGTTCCTGGACTGCAACAGTTAAAGCAGCCACATCCTTCTAAAAATATCAAATCTCAATACCATGAAGTTTTCAGTGATGCTATGAATTATGCATTATCCACTCTTGGCTGACATTTTCGAATTCTTGCAAATGCAGAGGAAATGGGATTAATTGCACTAGGATGGAGTGGAAAATGGTCAGATTTTGTACATCACCATAAAATTTCTGATATTAGGCCTCATCATACTGCTTTCCATACCTCATTATTCCAGATGTCTCTTTGTTACGATCATGCGCATCGACCGCATCGGACCAACACCACTATTGATCCAGCTCCGCATACTGCCGCAATTGCGCGCATCGATCGAACTATCGATCCGACTCACCGACCCGACTCGCAACAAGTCCATCATTGATGCGACGCACTGATGATATTGATCAAGGTGAATTGGTTCCGCAACTCTTATCTTCCCCTATCCTATATCCCATCGCTATCCCTTTGGATGGGCTATGCACCTAGACCACCGCCATTACCTTATTAGTTAGTCTTCTTCCTATCCGCACTCGCTATCTGTACTCTCGATTTGTCATAACTACTTTAGGATATCTCATAGCGACATCGGAGATAGCGCACATAGTATAAAGGACCTGTGGACATAGGTAGAAGCCCTTAGCTTTAATATCGACCTGGTATGACCCCAACCTGGTACGACCTCTACATTAATATCACTGTATGACTTGATTCGACTCGGATATAATCCTATCAAATTGATACGGCCCTAATATCATACTCGACTTCTCTATCTTCTTCTCCAACCCTGTTTGACCCTGTCGATCTTTAGTTGATGCTACTTCGATCTCAAACGGACTCGACACGGACCGCGCAGCGTAGCGAGGGTATTGTCAATAGCAGTACCAAAGGTCCACTCAATCCGCACACTCCTAACACTCTTCCAACTTCTACTCCTTCCAATTCAATAGGAGTATTCCCAGCAACCATCAGTAACCTTGATGGACTTGATCCTGATTTGTTTGGTGCAGAGTTTTTGGATAGTAGTTTTAATTCACTGGAGCCAAATAATGCCTGGATGACTGACTATATGGGATAAAATTGAGGGGAAAACTTTATATACAATTGAATACATATTTATGTCTCTACAAAATCAAGATTGCCCTTCCCAGCTCCCCAGTTTGATTCACCAAAATGAGATCTTTTACTTTCCCGCAACTCAGCAAGAGCATCTCCAATTTTCTTGGAAAATGCAAAAGTGAGATTGAGATTACAGGTACCTCCAGTAACAGTAGTCCCATGTGAATGTTGGGGATTAAATGCCAGCATTGTTGCCTTTGAATTAACAATGACTAAATGATTATTGACATCCACAAAGTTGGCACCACCATGGGGAGGTATCTGAATATTCTGACGGGCAGTTCTTGTATCTAGTTGTTGCCGATCAGCAGCAAGGTTGAATGCCAATGGAGCATAGCAGGGATCAACATGGGAATGACTTTCATAAAGTAGACATTAAACTAGTGCAGTTAGAGTAAAAATTATGACATACGCTGAATATCCTTTGGTTAGGAATAGCTCAGGAGGGGAGCGATTAACATTAGGAAAAACATAGTGCCTGTCTTCCAACTGAAGATGAAAACCTTTTCCTATAACAACTAGCCAAGTTAGAACTTAGAAATATACACAAAGAATCATACCAGGTGCAATCCACCGTGTTGCCATATGAGGTACTTTCTGATCACTAAGTATTTCCACCATTGGCCGAGTAACTTCTGCTGGCATAGTCGACATTATCATCGACCAGAATATTCCAGATGCTGCAATGACATCTTCATCATGACTGATCTTGACCTCATTGGATAGCTTCTTGTAATAACTAACACCCCATCCAACTTCACGATCACTGGCAGGTATGTGTCTTGCCCCTAGTGTCAATGCCACCTGTGCCATATGTCCAGGATGCTGTGGCTAATGAATTCTTAACACTATTCAATATTTTTACAATCATGCGCATTGACCGCATCGGACCGACCCCACTATCGATCCACCGCATACTGCCGCAATTGCACGCATTGATCAAACTATCGACCCGACTCACCGACCCGACTCGCAACAAGTCCATCATCAATGCGACGCACCGATGATATTGATCAAGGTGAATTGGTTCCGCAACTCTTATCTTCCCCTATCCTATATCCCATCGCTATCCCTTTGGATGGGCTATGCACCTAGACCACCGCCGTTGCCTTATTAGTTAGTCTTCTTCCTATCCGCACTCGCTATCTGTACTCTCGATTTGTCATAACTACTTTAGGATATCTCGTAGCGACATCGGAGATAGTGCACATAGTATAAAGGACCTGTCGACATAGGTAGAAGCCCTTAGCTTTAATATCAACCTGGTATGACCCCAACCTGGTACGACCTCTACATTAATATCACTGTATGACTTGATTCGACTCGGATATAATCCTATCAAATTGATATGGCCCTAATATCATACTCGACTTCTCTATCTTCTTCTCCAACCCTGTTCGACCCTGTCGATCTTTAGTTGACGCTACTTCGATCTCAAACAGACTCGACATGGACCGCGCAGCGTAGCGAGGGTATTGTCAATAGCAGTACCGAAGGTCCACTCGATCTGCATGCTCCTAACAAATATTTCCAGAAAAAAAAACACTTACCCTCTGGTTTCTGCGGCCATAACAGGCAAATTCAATAACCATTGCCAACCAGTGATAGAATATACGGCTATCTTCTGTTTCGGAAGTCATACCGACATTACGTATGACAACAAGTTGAATGGCATTATGAGTGAAAGATGAGTAATCTAAGAAAATTATCAGTTCAACTTCAATTCCAACTAGAGTACTAAAACTTACCACCACTATAGAAGAGGATAGATTCTGCTGCAGAAATAACCCAAAAGCCATGTGCCTCATCAACCACAGCACCATTTTCTCCCTTTGGTACTTGGACATCATACATTTGCGTGCTTAGAGGAAATGCTGGTTCTTGTGGGTCTCACCTGATAAGGCGAAGTAAAGTTCCAGAGGGAAGCATGAATGCTGAGTGTCCCTGAATAATGGCTGATGTAATTGTTGGGGGCTTGTGATGAAGACCAAGATGCAGTATCTGTCAAATTATACTTGTTAGAATCATAAGCAGTATCACTTTCAACTTAATCTTACAAAAATTCGCTTCTGACCATGATTGGCTCCTCGTTGAGATGGATTTGACTGTATGTAAAAGATATGAACTTGATTGACAGTAGATTGGACATTATCATTGTTAATTTGTTTGGATATCGAGATGATATCCCGGAAAAAAACATCCCACTATTTGTGAATATTAGTATATCTTTCTCTGAAAGAGGTAAGGACAATACTGTTGGAATTCCTGGCTTCTGTGCTCTATTAAACTGTTCATAGTCTTTCAGGAGAGAATGTGAGCTGTCTGTGAATGAATCCAGCCCCAAATTTTGAATTTCAATAATGTGGCTTATGATCCATGCAATTTCTATATACCAGTTAGCATCTAAGCACCTAACATGAGTAGGTACAAACTCTTTTCGCGCTTAGTTAGCTGTTTGGGAGGTGTATGCTGCATCGTACAGGAGGGTAGGAGGGAAGGAGGGAAGGAGTCTGATGCTGAGAAATGACTAACCTTTGGCCCTGAATGTTCACACTGTCAACCGGTCCGACATCAAAAATCGAAAATCGAGAATCCAGTATCAAAAATCAAAAATCGAAATGAACCTCGGCCTTCCCGCCTACTCCAATCCTTAGATAAGTCGGGCTTTGCCTAACTTATCATGGATTTTTTTTCTCTTTCCGGTGTGACTGTCAGACGGCCGGACCGGACCCGGAACAAGAAAATCAAGAATCAAAAATCAAAAATCAAAAGTTCACCTTGGCCTTCCCGCCTACTGTACATAGCCTCATCAGAAGGCATCACTTCAGAAGACCTCTCATAAATTTCAGCTTTCACTCGTTGGTTTCCAGCGCGCGCAGCAACTCAGTGCGAAAAGGCAGAGAACCGTCATGCAGGGCGTAAAGATGGCAGTAGATGACAATGGTGAAGGAGTGTGAGTACACAGAATGTATTTCACATTTTCCAAAAAGTGAATACCTTGTTTTCTGACAAGGGAAACGCACGACCCACCTTCATCTCCTTCTCAACGTCAGGCGCAACTCCTGCAGGCTCAACTCTCTCCGCATGAGTTAGCCTATCAAGAGTCTGTTATTCAAGAACGTGAAGAGGATATTCGAGAAATAGAAGCCGGAGTGCATGAGTTGGCAGAAATTTTCAGGGATTTAGGAACCTTGGTGCATCAACAAGGTGGAATCCTCGGTGAGCCGTTACTTTCTAATCTCATCGCACCCATCGGTATAGACAACATTGATTACAAATTTACAATATATCATGTTTTTACACGTGTTCGTTCGCGCGGCGTGTGTATTCGGATTTGCAACATCCTATTTTCCCAAATCTCCCTCCTCATAATCGCGTCCACACCAGTTTCTGTTGACCAGAATGCAACGCTCGCAGTCACGAGACGTCCCGCCGACGTCGACTGCCTTTTCAAGCAATTCCAATCATCACTCCTACAAACCAATTAGCAAAAATGCGCCGCTTGTACCTCAAATCGACTATCGCTCGAGTTTCAAGATTCACTCCGATGAATTACACCGATATTCTACTGCATATCTTGCTAGAGGTCCGTCTATAGCTATCTGCCGACTTCTTTGATTCTCAACTCTCACAACAACTTAGCACCTCCCAAATTGAGGTCAACCACAAGACAGCAGCTCACCCGGCTCACCATTCAACAGTTTCACGAGTTATCCAACGACGTTGTTGATGAGCTCATTCGCAGAAAGAGCGAAAAAGAAGGCAAGTCGGTTTACTTGTTCAGGTGTAGGTCATTTCTCGTTTTTACGTCTTGCAGTGCCTTTTCTTCCAGTCAGAGAGGAATTTCCTCGCAAACGTAACCAGATTCGACAGAAGCTAGCTACCTTTCCGACTTCAAGATTCGAGGACCTTTCCGGTGATGTTTACCTTGAGCTTGCAAGGAGATATCCTGAATTCAGAGAAGACGTGCGCTTCTTGCTTTCCTTCTCCCATAGCCAATGCTTATACGCCTTCGTTCATTCGCAGCCAGATGGAAGAACTTTGGGTGGGTCCAAATATGACGATTATCTCGCTCCTGGTTTTCCCTCCACACGGGCAACTCGCTCTCGGACACCCGATCTCGATAACGACTTGAGCCGTATCAGCTCAGTAGAAGAATTCGATGTCGATACTGAGTTGGGACCTTTGTTGTTCCGTGTATCACCGGCGCCTAACTCTAGCTTGTCTGCTTGATAAACGGGAGCTAGTTAACCTGGATGGGATTCTCACCTAGCAAGTCTGGACGTGCACCGCCAAAGCGGTTACGAGGATTCAAGTCGTTGATGCAATCGCTGAAATGTTAATTGCTGAGAAGCCTTTCATTTTCCTCTCTAAGGCGAAGCTTGACGAGGCTGCTCTGTCTGTCTCCCTTGCATAAACAATTAATTCTAGTACTCTTGCTCTGAACTGTTACTATTGTCATTATCACTTCCATTATTTCTCTCTTGCTTTACTGTTTTTCATATGTATACGCATTTGTTTTCTTGCCTTGAAGTTGCTGTTTCTACATCTGTGTAGTGTATGTGCATGTAGTCTAAACACGATCTTTCTGTAGATTTCTCAATATCATTTTGCCACATAGACGAGGCAGGACAACATGTTTTTTACACGTGTTCGTTCGCACGGCGTGTGTATCGGATGTTCAGTATTGTCAATTGCAACAGACTAGATGAGATCCTATTTTCCCAAATCTCCCTCCTCATAATCGCCTCCACACCAGTTTCTGTTGACCAGAATGAAACGTTCACAGTCAAGAGCAGCCTCGCCGACGCCGACTGCCTTTTCAGGCATTTCTAATTATCGCACCGACTCCTACAAACCAATTAGCAAAAATGCGCCGCCTGTACCTCAAATCGACTATCGCTCGATATCCAAGATTCACTATGATGAATTACACCGATATCTTACTGCATATCTTGCTAGAGGTCCGTCTACAGCTATCTGCAGACCTCTTTGATTCTCAACTCTCACAACTTAGCACCTCCCAACTCCCGGTCAACCGCAAGACAGAAGCTCACCCGGCTCACCATTCAACAGTTTCACGAATTATCCACCGACGTTTATGATGAGCTTATTCGCAGAAAGAGCGAAAAAGAAGGCAAGTCGGTTCACTTGTTCAGGTCTAGGTCATTTCTTATTTACTTTCTTTTTACGTCTTGTAGTGCCTTTTCTTCCGGTCAGAGAAGAATTTCATCCGAAACGTAACCAGGCTCGACAGAAGCTAGCTACCCTTCCGACTTCAAGATTTGAGGACCTTTCCAGTGATGTTTACTTTGAGCTTGCGAGGAGATATCCTGAATTCAAAGAAGACGTGCGCTTCTTGCTTTCTTTCTCCCATAGCTAATACTTATATGCCTATGTCCGTTCGCAGCCAGCGGGAAGAACTTCGGTTGGGTCCAATTATGACGATTATCCCGCTCCTGGTTTTCCCTCCACAAATCCTCGTGCTGCAAACACTTCTCGAACATCTGGACGGGCCTCGGCTGATCGACCTTCCGACAGTGGCTATGGCGGTAGTGTGTCCAGTCGACGACCATCACAGGATCGTCGTCGTCCTAGCGAAGATCTCTACGGCGGAAGGATGAGCGATGACAATTATGCCTCTAGCATTTCATCCCGGCGAAAGGCCTCTCAAGACACAACCATCAGAAGGTCAGAGGACAGGGAAAGAGATCGAGAATACACTCGACGACCTAGTGCCGCTGCCAGTATGAGTGGCCTCAGTGATAGTACTGCCATTGCCGCTCAGAGTACTATGGCAACGAGTGGAATGATTATTCCCAACACGAGTACTATGGAAGAAGAGTATATCGAGGTTCCGTATGGACGCGATGCTCGAGAGAGCGGCAGCTCGACCAACGATGAGAGGGATCTAAGTCGCGATCGAGGCCAGGATCCTGGTTTCTCTCCAGGTTTCACAGAGGACGAGCCTGATAGCGCGAGCAACTATCCTAGCCCGATGAGTCCAAGCAGCCCTGCAGTTGGCCTCAGTGGATTGAGTGCAAGGTTCAAGACAGATGACGAAGATGGTCCCTCCACTCGGAGCGGCGACGACTTTTACGACAAGCCATTATCTTATGGCCGAAATTCCGCCAACTCTGACAGATCAATCAATGCTTATTCTAATAGGATGGGTGGACGCACGAGTGTCGCTGAAGACAATGAGAAAATAAGGCGGGAATATGAATACAGAATAGCCACCATGCAGACGCAAATATCCAATTTACAGCGAGACCTTGGTGACTCTCAGCAAACTCAGTCAAAACTATCAGCATCTGAGACGAGGGTTCGGCAAATGGAAGAAGAGTTGGCCAGTGTTCTGCGGGTATGTGGCAACTTTGCTATATTCGGGGACAATTCCTTGACCTCTCTCTTAGAGAGCAGAAGAGCAGACTTCCGCCATGCGTGTGTTGCAGAAAGAACTTGATGACCTTCAAGAGACACGACAGCGAGAAAAGGAGCGTGAGTCTCGGCGTGCTCGAGAAGATGAAGAGGAACTTCAAATCTTGCGAGATAGATTAGAAAGCCTCGAAGAGGAGAGAGCCAACGGACGAGGCGGAAATGTATGTCTTTTTCAATGTGTAATGCTGTCTATGCTTTAACAGTTTTCTCAGGCCGATATGGAAGTAGTTGAGCAACTGCGTTCAGACATGCAAAGCCTTCTTATTGAAGTCAGCGATCTTTCTCGGCGCAACGATGAGCTAATGACTGCCAAAGACTCGGATCTGGTAGTCATACGAGACTTGGACAATCAGCTTAAAGAGTACAAGCGGAAGTACGAACAAGCCAAGACTGAGCTGCGCAGCGTTAAAGGTGTGAACTTTGAATTAATATTTTTCTCAGTCCAGCTGAATGCTGCCTTCTATAGCTACATCCCAATTGTTCCTTCAAGCCCCGAAGATAGACAAGCTCGAAGATCAATTACCTGTTAGCTCTGATGGTGGTGTCCTCGACATTCATGTTACTGCTTTCCTATCCGCCGTCGATGGACTGTTGACTGCAGGCCGCTCAAATGCTCCCACAAGGGTCCTTTCACCTATGAAATCTGTTGTCAACGCCGTCACGAATATCGTTGATGATGTTCGGGCGTACGAGAGAAGACCATCTCGATCAGTTGACGTAGACACGCTGCATATGCTACGTGAACGAGCCGAGGCTACTCTCAGTAATCTCGTCACCGCTTCCAAAACTCATGCTACCAGTTCGGGGCTGTCTCCCGTCAGCTTATTGGATGCTGCAGCTAGCCATGTAGCAGCCACCATTACTGATATCGGGAAACTGATATATATCCGCAAAGCGACCAAGGCTGAGCAAGAGCAGTTTGCTTCATCCACATACTCTCCTGGTCCATCAGCGACGAATGGGTATGCGCCAAATCTTCGATCCGTCAATGAGAAAGATCATCAGCGGAAGGGTAGCACTGCATCATCTGCATTTGGCAGTAGTTCGCGGTATGATAATCCGTCGATGTATCCATCAGGACGTTCCTCTGATGAATACGCTCGCCGGACCCCATCTGATAATTCCAGCTCTGAAAAGACAAATTCCCCACCTCCGATATTCGACCAACCGCCGAATACGGCTAGTACAGCCAGCGATGTGGATGGGACAGAGGATAATTGGGCTGAACTAAAGGTAAAGATAGCATTCAGTGTACTTTCAGATTCGAAAGTTGGCTGATAATCTTCTCTTTCCTTGCAGCTCTACTTGGAAACTCAGACTGAATCGATAGTCTTCGCTATCCAAAACGTCTTAGCTGGCGTTCGGAGCCCTACCCCTTCTCCGACCCTCAACGAGTACGTTACGCAGATCATAACGATCGTGTCCAGCATTGTCGCTGTCTGCAAAGACAACTTTCCACCTTCGTCTGCACCGCAAGGGAATGAGATCTTACAGGAGCTCAGTGAACATGCCAATACGCTTAGTGAAATGCAGGCACTACCCGAGGTCACCAAGGAATCACGCCAAGTTATGGCCAAGTCGAGCTTTGCCATCGCAAATGCAATGAAAGGGTTGATGAAGCTTGAATAGGCGCAGTGATGATGATGGATAGTATGTTATTTTATGTATGTAGATAATGAGTTTTTGGTCACCCGCTAGCTGGGTCATTCCCTGTACGTATGATACCACTTATGCTCTCCCTTTCATTATTACTTCGCATTACCGTGAGGCAGGGGGCAGGCACCCTTTTAAGGTTGCTTGATACCACTGCATTTATGTTCCATACGTTAGTAGGGTACCTACGATCCAATAGAAAGGACAGATGAAATGCACTCTGATGTCTATACTTTTGGGCTGCTTCGATTGGAGAATTGTTCGATGAGCAAAGCGGAGCGTCTATTGTGCCTTGGCTTCTCTCTCCATCTTCTTCAGTGCGCGTCTTTGGATGTTCTTGTGTAATCCATGAGTGTATTTTATCAATAAGCTTGGGGCATTCAGTACTGTCGCCGCATAATCCAGAAGCGCATGCGACCAGTAAGGGGTTGATGTATTGGGCCGTCCACTGTAAGCTGCACCGCAAGAGAGGCCAATCTTCGACAATACTGAACGAACATATGGCCCTGGACGGGGAATCAAAGCTGAGGACTTTCGGATTTTAGACAGTTTCGAAACCTACATGGAGCATGCAGTTATAGAATTAAGACATTTCGGAGACGCGATAGATCAAGTTCAACGTACCACAAAGTAAGTGTTGATATGTTCTACGGTGATACCGTGTTGTTCAACTTCTTCGGCAAGAGCGCTAGTGAAGGTAGAGAGGAAAGCTTTTGTTCCCGAATATGTAGCCAGCATGGGAGAAGGAATAGCTCCCGCAAATGATCCTATGTTTAAGATAAGTCCCCGCTTCCTGTATTAACGCGTCAGTAAGTAACTTCATGCATTAAAAGGAATAACGCACCTCTGAATCATTCCAGGAAGAACAGAATGCGTGACTCTCAGGGTGGCATTAACGTTAATAGCTACTATGTCAGTCATCTCTTCTTTGGGTGTGTCAACTAGATAGACGGGCATCGCGTGTGATTTTCCAACGTTGTTCACTGTTCTAGAATGTAAATTTGTGTGAACGACCACCAGAGTAGAGGAGACACTTGCCCAATACCCCAATCTCAAGTCCCTGGAATTCGGCACTGAGAGCTTCATAGGCCGCATTGTCAGCTTTCGCAAAGTCTATTGAGGTGGTTTTTGTTGCGACGGAATACTTGCTGGCTACACACAAGTCAACCTTTGACAAGCTCCATTCTGAGAAATCAGCCACGTACCGATCTCGGAAGCGGTAGTATCTAGCAGCTCTATGTTTCTGGCAACCAAGTAGACATTGAAGCCTGCTTTGGCCAGCTGGAACGCGAATTCTTTCCCAATCCCATCTGAGGCACCTGTGACAATTGCCCATGCTCCTTTCTTGGCACCATACCTCTTGAGCTAGAGAGAAATCAGCGCTTTGAAAGCTCTGGAATGGGTCGTATCTCACACTTTGACCAGGAAGGACGAAAATTTGTAGGAAAACTGAAAGCGCCCTATAGCAAAATTTGGCTATGGTTATTGCGCCCAACCCCAGAAGCAGAGATGCCGCGAGCGGATACGCGTCCACTACGTGTTCTGGTCAGCCTTTGTGCACTGGAGAACGTGATGTGCTACTCGCCAAGCTGAACGCTTGTATTCACGACTGAATGTGCGTAGGACATGACTGGTAAGAAAGAGCCGAGTAATTTGGTTCCGACATTAGTCATCCTATCCACTCTTTACTTAGTACTTGAAGACCTGTAACTAACGACTGATCAGAATGGATATTGAACAGTGAGCTGTTTAAGAGCCACGAATTTGTTGGGTGACCAAGTATATATACTAATCTCCTTATCTTCATTCAGGTTCAGAAAAGCCGGGTATCGATGTCGTATTCGCACATCTAATTCATGTTGAGCTAATGACAGTTCTAACTTCAGCTATCAAGCTATAGATCGCATTTGCGATTATTACTACGCCTTGCAGCAATCAAAGTTTTCTGTTCTTCCTGATGTTGAACCTGGCTATCTACGTCCTTTGCTTCCTTGTCAGTGATCAATTCAAATACGTGCTGGCTATTTTACAGTCTCATATTGCACAAATCAGCCAGTGCCCCTGAAACTGGGGAAGATTTCTCGCAGATAGCAGAGGATTATCAAAAATTGATTGTTCCAGGTGAGGTTGTGAAATATGAATGCGAGTCATTCTCATCGTTCGGTCGTTGGAGCAGGTTATACTCACTGGCAACATCCTTCCTTCTTGGCTTATTTTCCAGCGGTGAGGGTAACCATTAATTAGTGCTTCTATGGATTGTATTAAAGGTTAGTGGATAGGGCTTCAGTTTTGAAGGGATATTGGGCGATCTTTACGCCAGTAGCGTCAGTAATCCTGGTTTCAATGTTAGCGGCTTCTCTCGTATATACACCATCTCCTTTCTAATGTCAAGCGCTACTAGTGGTTGGCGAGTCCGTCATGCACCGAACTGGAATCCATCGTTCTTGATTGGGCTTCTCAAATGCTTGGCTTAAGTCCTTCCTTTCTGAACTCGTCAGGCGTAGGCGGCGGATGCTTCCAGGTGTGTCGTCTAATTTACACAGAGCACAATAATGAATAATGTCAATTCCGTAGAATACGGCTTCTGAGGCTGCGCTAGTTGCAATCATAGCCGCACGCTCTGCTTACAAGGCTGCATACCCTGACACGAAATTAGAAGATATGAGGATATACACCACCACACAGACGCATTCGCTTGGCTTGAAGGCTGGTGTAATCCTTGGGCTCAACAATCCCCGAGGTACAACAAATTCAAAGAAATCGATGCGTCCTCAGCAACGATTGCGAGCAGGAAGTACTGGAAACTGGCCAGAGACCTCCCGCGAAAACTAATCACTACGCTGACCCAACTGCGAACGGGACACGTACCACTATACGCACACTTATTCAAAATCGGGAAGGTCAACAGCCCTATGTGCCCGAGCTGCAAAAGACACCCCGAAACGGTATTCCACTATCTCTTCCAATGCACGACACACCAACAGTACAGAAACCAACTGCGGAGGGAGGTGGGACAGAGGAGCATGAACCTAGGGACACTGCTTACAGAGAAGACGATGCTCAAATACCTCTTCCGATACGTTAACGACACGAAAAGACTACATCACATATTAGGGGAATTACC
>MU793701.1:0-13298 GCA_027886325.1 Lentinula aff. detonsa | reverse complement strand
AAGACTGACCGGAAAGGTCCGGCCTAAGTATCAGAATGAATCGACTATCGATTCGATCGGAAGGTTGGTCGATTGGTCTGGCACAGGCGTAACATAAGTCGAACCCTCAAAGGTTTCGACTGATCAAAGTATCCCACCAGACCAATCATCCAACGACAACGTGGACTAAACCTAACGCGGCCAACGTAGGATATCCCATGAGACACGCCGCGATGTCAACACCCAACGATGCCCGCAAGGCAGGGACCAAGGGTGATAACGTTTGGATTAAAGAACGCAAAAACACCCCCAAACTGTGTTGGGGATGTGGACAAGTGGGTCATTTCCATAATGACCCCACATGCGAACGGTACGGTAAAGAACGTCTGTTCGCTATAGGCGTCGAATCACTCAACGAGGACGATGTTGAACCTATTGACTCTGAAGATACACAAGTTATAGACATTGCGACTAGTGATGCTCCACCTGACAATGATACAGAGTTGATCCCTGATTCAGACAGGGAATACGTACTCGAACAGTATGGGGACTATCTGGGGGCGATGTATCAATCTGACGAGGATGATACACATATGGCGTTCAACCAGCGTATGTCTGGCATGTATGATCCTAGGGATCAAGTACATAGTCGCCCACAGACGGATACCAGAATCGTGTCCATAGAAGGACACAATGTGATCCAGGAGGATCTTGACGAATTGGAGGACAATGAAGGGACTCCATCAGTCGAAACTATCAATGTCGCCGCAGGTAGACTGCAGGCGATAGGTAGCCATCAGGAATGTCCAGCTACCGTGACTGACATCGCTCTACGACGATCATCAACGAAAATCAACCGCCCAATCAGAGGTGGCCCTGAAGAACGCCGTATGATGTCCTGCCTATTGAGGATAGGGGACAATACAGCGCTTGTGATGTTTGATTCGGGGAGCTCGTTAGAAGCCCTCACACCTATGTTCACCCAAGTGACGAAACACAAGGTGTACAAATTGAAACATCAGCATAGTCTCCAGCTGGGGACTGTAGGTAGCCGTGCTAAGTTCAATTATGGCACGTACACCGAAGTCACAATTGGCGAAACCAAAATCCCCACATACTGGGACATAGTGAACCTTGACTGGTACGACACCATAATTGGGACATACTGGATGAGGAAACAGAGTCGTTCTTGATTTCAAGAATGACATAATTAACGTCAATGGGCACAAAATTAGTGCTATGACTTCCGCTGAAGATGCAGCGGAATTTCAACGTAGAGTGGCCATGAGACACGCCGAACGTGATGACAAAGTAAAAAGGATGGACAATCCATATCCGACAAAGTCAACTATGTGACTCAGAGCCCTCAGAGAGGAAAATGAGAAGGCTGAGAGAGAAAAGCCCTCTTTGACCGCTACTATAATTGAAGAAATAGTGGACCCCTCTGATATTAGAGAGGAACTAGCTCGTATCAAACGAGCACTACCACTTGATTCCCCAGTGGTAATTCGTCTGGCTGAACCAGATGACGACACTAATATCCAACCGGAATTCCTTGACGATTGCGTGGAGTATGTCCAGGAATTCTCGAGGCGATTCGATGTTTCCCCAGGATCACATCGAGTGGGAGAGGGTGGTACACCTAACCCCAATATTGCGACGCGAGAGCTGGAATCATCCAGCGGTGATTATACTTCCTCATCAGAGGAGGAATATGAAGTAACAGAGGAAGCCCAAAAGCTGAATCCAGCGGATAGACTATGTATTATACATAGTCACCGAAGACGAAGTCAGATATCGACTTCAAAGAACCGAAAGGGTCTTCGAAAGAAAAGTCAATCTGGGACATTATCCAGACGATGACGTCAATTTCGAGCTAGAGAGGCTGAATTGAGGTACATTCCATTCGAGGAACTCGAAATGGAACCTGATCAGGAAGCCATGAAGGCCATGACTGATAAAAATCCACCATATTCGGAGAATGACATTCCCAAGCTTCGCGCCGAATGGATTGAGCGTAATAAGGACATGCTACAAGGGGTTCCTGAAATGTTGCCCCCACTCAGGGAGATCAATCATAAGATACCACTTATAGATGAAAATAAGAGGTATAGCTACTACATGCCTAGATGCCCTGATAGTCTGAAAGTAGACTTATCTGAAAAGCTCGAGAGATACAATCAAGCTCAATGGTGGATACACACTACCACCCCCCAAGCAGCCCCTATGCTATGCATTCCCAAGAAGAATGGGAAACTGCGCACCATTGTCGACTATCGACAGAGGAACGATAACACGGTCAAGGATGTCACTCCCTTCCCTGACCAAGACCATATTCGGTCAGATGTGGCAAGACACAAGTATCGATCAAAAATCGATATGTCGGATGCGTACGAACAAATATGCAATGAGGTAGCAGATGTACCAAAGACGGCATTCGCCACCATATTTGGCACCTATGTGAGCCAAGTCATGATGCAGGGAGACTGTAATGCCCCTGCCACATTTCAACGCATCATGACCCGTACCTTTCAAGACATGATAGGACGGTGTGTACATGTATATCTAGATGATATTTTCATCTTCAGTGATTCCATTGAGGATCATGAAAAACACTTAGGACAAGTGTTTCAATGACTGCGCAAACAGAAATTCTACTTAAAAGCAGAAAAGTGTGAGCTATACGCCCTGATTCTTGACTGCTTGGGTCATCGAATCGATGACCAGGGAATCCATGCTGATATGGACAAAATGGCGAAAATCCGTGAATGGAGGACGCCACGAAACTTCAATGACGTTCAGAAGTTTTTAGGACTAGTGCAGTACCTGGCCAGTTTCATGCCCATGGTCGCCATATACACCAGCCCTTTATTGCTAATGTGTAGGAATAACGTCCCATTTATATGGTTACTGTTTCACGCAACGTGTTTCCAACACATAAAACGAATGGCTACTTCTGACAAAATGCCTGTACTGAAGCCAATTGACCCACGCACAGGAGTACCTATATGGGTCATTTGTGACGCCTCCATCAGTGGAATAGGTGCATACTACGGACAAGGACCCACATGGCAGGAATGTAGGCCAGCAGGATTTATGTCCAAGAAGTTCGCTGCGGCTCAGATGAACTATAGAGTATTCGAGCAGGAAACTCTAGGTATACTAGAAGCCCTGCTTAAGTGGTCGGACAAACTAATGGGATACCGCATCCACATAGTGATGGACCATGAGGCATTGACATTCTTTAAGACTCAATGCCACTTGAGTAGTAGACAAACGCGATGGATGGAATATCTGTCGCGTTATGACTTTGACATACACTACATCAAAGGCTCCACTAATAAAATCGCGGATGCACTATCGCGATACTATGAGTCAGACCTCCCAGGTGAGACTCATTTGGCACACGAATATGTCAACGCCAACGTGCAACTGGATCGGGAGATGGACGACCTCCCGGCGCAGAGGGTATACGAAATTAAGGAAAGCCGTCTAGCTGCATTGAGAGAACCAGACGAACCGCGGGATATTGCAGCGCTGGAACTCAATAAACATGCAGAAATTCCTCGTGAGGAAGTAGTGGACGGTGATGGAGATTACAATCCCACCGTCCTTGAGTCACGGTTGAAAGGCGAAGCCCCTAAACCGAGTCAATTGGCACAATCTCAATTTGATTTGGAGATTCGAGCGCTGTCGAAGCTCGACCCTATGCTCAGGAAAGTACTAGAGCACCCTAACGATCATAAGGGATTCCAAGTGATCGATGGTATTGTTTATGCATACAACAGAATTGGCGAAGAAGTGGTATGCATCCCCGAGGGATTAGGCGGATCGGGAAAGACCCTTCGAGGCATGGTACTCGAACAAGCTCACGAAGTGGTCGGACACTTCGGAGAACAACGCACATCCGACTATGTTAGGAGATGGTATTGGTGGCCCCGTATTCACGGGGACACAGAAGCTTTCTGCAAATCATGCGTAGTGTGCCAAAAATCCAAACGGCCCAATTTGCGACCTGCTGGTAAGCTTCACAGCTTACCCATACCCAAACGACCTTGGGAATCCATCGGAATGGATTTTATAGGACCGTTCCCCGAGATCAATGGATATAACTACCTATGGGTAGTAATTTGCAGGATGACTTCGAGGACCCACCTCATAGCCATCCATACCTCGATCACGGCGGTCGTATTGGCCGAGTTATTTCTCAAGGAAGTGGTTCGACTACACGGACTTCCTAAGTCCATCGTCTCTGACAGGGACCCAAAATTTATCTCGCGATGGTGGCGAGAGGTATATAGACTGTTGGGCACGCAATTATTGATGTCTACGTCTTACCACCCGCAAACGGATGGAGTAACGGAGCGTGCAAACCGCTCCATGGCCCAAGTCTTAAGGGCTTGGGTGCGACCCGATCAACAAGATTGGGTACAGAAGATTCCTATGACAGAATTCGCCCTCAATGCGAGCATCAACGAGTCCTCTGGATTCGCACCATTCGAATTAGATGGAGGGTATATGCCTTCCATGATTCGCGAACTGCCTGCTGAAGTTGCGGTAGCGCCAGGTGTGCGTCATTTTGCCAAACAAGCACTCATACACCTGGCGGAAGCACACGATGCAATAATAGGGTCTAGAGTATTTCAGACCCACTGGTCGAATCAACGTCAACGGGATGAGCCTAGTATCAAGGTCAATGACCTAGTATATCTATCTACGGCCAACCTCAATCTACCTAAGGGGCGAGCGAGGAAGTTGATGCCCAAGTTTGTCGGCCCTTACCCTGTAATCGAGGTGATTGAAGGGAAGTCGGTGTACCAATTGGGATTACCCACCGAACTCAGTAAACGAGGAATACACAATAGGTTTCACGTTTCACTTTTGCGCCCTCACATCGTTAACGATGATGTGTTGTTTCCTAATCGAGTGAGGGCGGAACCATACGATTTTGGGGAACCAGTAGAAGTCGAATGGCTGGTTGACAACATTGTCGGTCATCAGTGGCAGGGCCAACAATTATTCTTCCATGTATTATGGAATCTAGGGGACATCACGGTAGAGCCCTATAGCACATGTAGTGCTCTGCAAGCACTTGATAGGTACTTAGCGCTAAAAAATGTCACTCACTGGCGACAATTGCCGCGCAAATGAGATGATATAATCCATCACGTAGTCTTGTGATTGTGTTGGCCGGACCAATTGGAGTTACAAAAATTTTCGTGGGAAGACAAATGTTGAATTTTGCAACGCTAAGTCATTCTCATCGTACCACCATGTCACAACAACAAGACATTCAGTCCAACTCCACTGACGATCCTTCCAGATCGACAACCATACAATTTGGTGATTTTCACGAATCGCCAAACACACAAAATGCTCCCTTGGGAGCAAATTCGACAGCTGGGACGCCAGCTTTTAATAACGTAACTGGTCCTGGATTTCCAGGACCTTTTGGGGGTGGTTCCCAACTACCCCCCAACCAACATGCGCCTTTTGGAGCACCCATGAACACTGGGGTGCCAGTTTTTCATAACACGCCCAGTCCTGGGTTTCAAGGACCGTCTGGGGGAGGATCTCATACGGGACCAAACTTCAATAACACAACTTCTCAATTCGGAACCCCAGGGGCGGGACCGAGTTTCAGTTTGCCGTTTACGGGACAGAACTCTTATGCGTCGACAAGCGCAAACTACCCATACCACTCGTTGCATCCACCCACGCACATGCAACAATCGTTCCCCCCACAGATGCAGAACCCAATTGCATTGTATGGGTACCCCATGCCTATGATGGCACCTCAGGGACAGCCAACCACGTCCCCATCATCCACACCATTGAGGATCACAGTCGGGAATATCATAACACACTCCGACAATTGTCCCATGTGCATGGGATACGTCGCTCATTTGAGAACAGCGAGCGACTTCAATGATATCATTTCCAAACGAGATGGTAACATACGAGGAGACTCATTGTCCTCGACCAACTCTCAGGGACGAGAGTTGGTGGTAAGCTCTTTACAAGAGCAACTGGCCTCAACTTCGAGAGCTCACGAGACTGAGCGACAGAATTTGCAGGATAGAATTACCGCTCTGGAAATTGAGCGTAATGAACTACGCGCACGTCACGAATCAGACGTGGCGCAAATTGATGACATCGTCCGCGATTGTCAAGAGGCGCATGATAGACGCCAATACTGGAAAACCCAGTACTACGATCTCCGTGACCAGGGAGATCGTCAAGACGCGAAGACTTCCTCCACGGTAGCTGTCGCCAAGAAATTGGACAAGGGCAAAGGAAAGGAAGTGACTACGGTTCCGTTGCAGAATCGGATTACTACAACGGAAGCACAGATGACAGCGAGAGCTTCCTTGCCGTTGTCGCAACGACTGTCCCCAATGGAAGGGGACTCGAATTCTCAAAGCATCCTTGAGAATGCCAGAGCTTCGGGGTCTGGCCAACCCCTAATGTCCGGTCAGGCAGGAACCTCGTTGTCAGGAGGTTCTGTGTCGACACCTTTGCCTCCTCACACAGGAGGCAAACGGAAACGTGACTCCGGTCCGACATCCGTCCCTCAACGAGGGACCATTTCCTACGATGACTTGTACACTGAACCCATGGGGGAGGTACAATACTCTTACAAGGCGTATCAGTTAGAGCATTACCTCACAGACATGGAGGACAATGACTCGGAACCTGACGCTCATCCCAATCGATTGAAAGGGAAACAAAGGGAATTGCAAAACAAGGTCAATAGGGAAGCCAGGCGGCAGATGGACGCCGTGTCCGCTCAACGAGCTAAGGAGGAGGGGTGCTCTCCCCCCCCCAAATGCTCTAAGAGCAGTAAGAACAAGGAATTCGACGTTCTGTGTGGAATGGTCACTAAGCTGCCATTCCAAGTCCCGACTTCTGTTGAAGAAGTTGAAAGAATTATCAAGACTCTTGAAGAATCTGATAACGTACGCCCTTGGCATCCGTTATGGAAAACCGTGCACAGTATGATCGCCATGCACAAGCGGGCTCGCCATGTACCACAAGCTGAACGTTCTGCAGTGGACAATGCGGTCATTGACCGCTTCACCACTGTCCCACAGTGGTATATAGCAGAGATGAACCGACAAGGTCATACTGTGCCCAAGCTGTTCGAGCCTAAGCCTTTGCAGAAGAAGGTGAGACATGCCGCAGCGGGTACCTCTTTGTATGAGGCAGGACCATCCAATGTTGCATCCACTAGTGCTACTATGGATGGCGAAGTAATGGCAGACGTTCCCACATTTGCCAACGGAACAATCATTGAGCGATTCCCCACTGTACTTGAGCGTAGGGTATGGCAAGGGCGACGGGAAAATGATTCCGTCCTTCAGTCGATACTCAGTAGTCCAGCTTCGGATCGACTGAATGGGATGTTGGTTGAGTCCATACAAGACTCTCCAGCAACTAATACACGCAGCATTCGCGGAATGCTAGCAGTATTTCGATTATTACCCAACAATACAGGTAACGGAGTACTAACAGATGGAGAATCCAATCTGTTAGTACACCTCCTATTGTGTGAGCTCGCACTTCATCCCAGTCGCTACAATGGGATCCTCCAATCGATGGGGTTGTTGCCTCACCGTACATTCCGGCCTGGTCCTTTGCCAGACTATTCGCGCACCTCACCACCTATGGTGAGGCAAATCGCACACGAACTGGCGATACAGGGTTACACCACAGCCCAACTACAGGACCTTGCGCTGTATCTGTTATGGTGGCTATACGGCGTTGCCGCCTCCATGAATACTCGTTGGGTAGTCATTCAACATCAATTTGTACATGTAGTGAACGATGTATTTGTTACGCCTGTGCCAGACCAATCGACCAACCTTCCGATCGAATCGATAGTCGATTCATTCTGATACTTAGGCCGGACCTTTCCGGTCAGTCTTCCGGTCGGATCGATCGTCGAATGCCTCCGGATCAATAATCAAATACTTCCGAATCAACAATCGAATAATTCCGGATCAATAACCGAATGACTTATTCGCATTTCCGGAGCTTTCGCATTCATTATCAGCTCCGTATCTTCGATTCTATTCTCGATAGCTTCGGACAGCTTCGAAAGGTATTTGTCCGAGATTCCCACGCCCTTATTGTCTTATATTTCACCTCGGGTAAACCTTTATATTGCTTATTGTTCTTTATTTAACAATTAGGCAATTTACTACTTAAGTACACTGTTTAGTATCGTTTCCCCAGCTTGAAATAAAAGTTACCTTCTATCCTTCTTCTACATTACGCTTAGTCACGTCCGGATCAATCGATCGGTTCTGTCCGACGTTCCGGAACTTCTTTCTTCTTCGCACTTCGCAGGGACACCCAGATAGCGTGTAGGGAGCGTTGCCGAAAGCTTCGCTGAAGTCCCATCATACTTCCGAGGACCGTGTAGCCCTTTCGAGTACATCCTTGTGTCACAGCCACCATTCCCACACTCGGAACTTCGTCCGGAGCCTCCGGAACCTCGATCGTAATCCTTTCCGGTTGCACGGCCTTAACACTAACAACCATTGTAGGCTATGATAAATTGAACTAATGCTTATTATCTCAAATTTGAGACTATGTTCTTTTTTGCAAACAAATGCAGTGGAAATTCCAGGATCACTGCCATGGTGATCATGATCACTTGATCATACTCACACAGGGATGAGAAAAAAATTCCAAGAAAAGATGACAAAGACTGCTTACTATAGGATAAGTCGGCAAAGGCAGTAAGAGTCCATTTGTCAAGAGAAGAGAGCCAATGGTTGCTTTGGCCATGGCTATTAGTTCCGTAGCTGGTCCACACTTCAATAAGTACAGCCTCTTTTATATTTGATATTCAATCTATTTTATATACAGCCTAGATAGCATAGCATGAATAGAAGGACTTTTTCCTGCCCTTTCTTCCCTGCACTCACTGAGGACTTTGATCCAGCAAAGAATCTTCCATCCCAATGACCCTTTTCCCAGCCATCTCCGAAATCGTTCCAGCCTCAAATTCAACAGGTTATGGGTCCGGTGTTAAGGCCGTGCAACTGGAAAGGATTACGATCGAGGTTCCGGAGGCTCCGGACGAAGTTCCGAGTGTGGGGACGGTGGCTGTGACACAAGGATGTACTCGAAAGGGCTACACAGTCCTTGGAAGTATGATGGGACTTCAGCGAAGCTTTTGGCAACGCTCCCTACACGCTATCTGGGTGTCCCTGCGAAGTGCAAACAAGAAAGAAGTTCCGGAGCATCGGACAGAACCGATAGATTGATCCGGACGTGACTAAGTGTAATATAGAAGAAGGATAGAAGGTAACTTTTATTTCAAGCTGGGGAAACAATACTAAACAGTGTACTTAAGTAGTAAATTGCCTAATTGTTAAATAAAGAACAATAAGCAATATAAAGGTTTACCCGAGGTGAAACATAAGACAATAAGGGCGTGGGAATCTCGGATAAATACCTTTCGAAGCTGTCCGAAGCTATCGAGAATAGAATCAAAGATATGGAGCTGATAATGAATGCGAAAGCTCTGGGAGTCATTTGATGATCGATCCAGCCGGAAGACTGACCGGAAGGGTCCGGTCTAAGTATCAGAATGAATCAACTATCGATTCAATCGGAAGGTTGGTCGATTGGTCTGGCACAGGCGTAACACCTGGGCCCTGCTGACATCCATCTGTGCTTAGCACTCGTTTGCTGCTCCTTGCAAGAGCCCGTGTTTTTGTGTTTGCTGTGTTGCAACACCCGATCCCTTCCTCGCAAGGAAGCCAGTTGTGTTTATATCCGTCCTTGCAAGGACATATCAACTCTTCCTGAAGGAAGCCGCTGCCATGTTATCTACTCCTGCAGGAGCCGTTTGTTTTGCCAATCATGTCTCTTGCTGAGAACTCAACCCATGATGGGAAGCTGTTAGGAGCGTGCAGATCGAGTGGACCTTTGGTACTGCTATTGACAATACCCTCGCTACACTGCGCAGTCCGTATTGAGTTTGTTCGAGATCGAGATAGTATTGACTGAAGGTCGACAGGGTTGAACAAGGTATAAGAATGATAAGGCAAGTGTTGTATGATTATTGGGAGTCATACCAATTCGATATTAAAACTAAGGCTTCTACCTACGACCACAAGTCTTATATGCTAAGTTCGTTATTTCCGGTATCGCTACAGAATATCCTAAAGTAGTTACAACGAGGTGGGAGTATAGATAATGAGTGTAGATAGGAAGATAGTGGATTAATGGGGAGAGGAAGGCAGTATGGTGTATAGCCCGTCCGAAGAGGTAGTGATGGGATAAGGAGGATATGTAGGTGGATGAGTATCACGGAAGTAAATTACCTGATCCATATCATCAGTGCGTCGCATCGATGACGGACTTGATCATGTACAGTTGACTGCATTGGTGCAAAGCGCTATGCGCAATGTGTACGACCGGTGCGCATGATCATAACAGTATCCCCCAATTAGGCTTTCGCCCTCGAAAGCCATACCTGAGTATTCCAATCTAAAGTTGAAAAAGTCCGGGAGTATTGAATCGATGTCGTGTCATAAGGATGGAGTCATGTGATATTGGTTTTCGAATCATCGCATGTGATTACATCAGCTAGTGCATATAAGAGGCCCTGGGAAAGTTGAACTTCAATATTTTCTCCTTTCACAATGTCTACCACCTTGTCTCCAACTCGCCCAGTATGTTCCCCAACTCCAGTCAACAACAAGGAGGAGGCGGAGCTTCAAGCATTCCTTGCGGTAGCGCAGCGCGAGGCACACGAAAAGTGGGAGAAGTTGCGGGCAGCGAAAACGTCGGGAGTGGTGGAGACAGTTGGAGGAGGTGAAGGAGAGGTCATGGAAGATGCCGTTCGTAAAGGTATTGAGGTCGTTTCTGAAAAGGAGGAGCGCGTTGTTGTGCCGAAGGTTGAGCCTCCGAGCAAGAAATTTGTGATGCATATGGTTGCGATTGGGCCTCGTCCTAGTCAAGAGGTGATTCTGGTAAGTATTTTCTTCGTATCCCATGGGGTTCTCTGACTAATATAGGTGATTTTGATTCCGAAGAAGCAGAAAGCTGAACCGGTAGCGGGGGAGTCAAGTCGGAAAAGGCATAAGGGGACCTCAGTGCGTTGTACAGTTTTCTTCCAGTACCTGATGCTAATATTCTGTCCTAGGTGGCGATCATTGTCAATTCTGATTCTGATTCCCTTCCCATCCCCTTCCCCAACCCCTGCAAATGTTGCGTTCATGGTGATCAGGTCTGTAGGCCTCAACCCAACGCTCCTAATGCGGTGGCCTGCGATCGGTGCCATGTAGCACAGCAGAGCTGCTCTTTCCTTCGAAAGTCTAGGAAGCCGCGGGTGAGGACACCTCCAAGTGAGGCGGAAACTATGGGAATGAAGGAGGAGATGAGGGGGCTGCAGTTTGCAGTGGAGGAATTGACGGGTCAGGTGCGCGCTCTGGTGCGCCAGGGTTGAAGGGATCGGGAAGATGAAGTTTGTAAGACAGGGTGCCTGCACAATCGATAACTTCAAAAGGTCCTAAGTATTTCTCTGAGAACTTCTCCGTAGGACAAGTAGACTTGATGTGTTTCACCAAAACGAATATGTTTGAACCAATCGGGAACTCCGGAGCTGGAATGCGTTTACGATCTGCTTGGTCCTTGTATTTTTTCTGTGCATTAACAATTTCATCATGGAGGAATGAATGAAGCTCATCGAGATTTACGACCAGGTCTCTTGCGGTATCAGAATGGACATTGACTTCGGGGTGTATGGAAATGTTTGGATGATATCCCTTATTGGTGTAGAAGGGAGTTAAACCCGTAGAAGCATTCCGGGCATTGTTGTAGGCAAATTCAGCCATCGGGAGGAGTGCAGACCAGTTGTCTTGTTGATAGGTACAATAGATCTGGATGTACTGCTCCAGGGTCTGGTTGACTTGTTCAGTTTGTCCATCTGCTTTGGGGTGGTAGCCCGAGGTGTAATGTAGGTTCATCGATAATGCTTGACCAAGTGCTCTGAAGAATGCGGAAACGAATTCCGATCCACGGTCGGAAGTAACATGGTTAGGTACACCATGCTTAGAGAATATATGAATAATGAAAAGCTCAGCTAGACATTTGGAAGTAATGGTATCATCTGTCTGTTATGATCATGCACAGTCGTAGGGAAAAGGTTGGATCATGGACTATAAGTCCGTGGGGTAAAGACCGAACACCAAGATAAATCCCGGTGAGGGTTGGTCGATCCTACAGAGAGGTAGTCAGACGTTGACGCTACTATTAATAGTGTCCCAACATGCCGCTGTCCGAAAGCGAAGATGAAGGTAATTCCGATCGCGGGATAACTCACGCAATCATACTTAAGGTGAGGTTTGAGATTGAACTCTATTTGAAAGTATACACTGTCGAAGTGCGCTATCAAAGTTGATATTTAAACTAAGGACCAACTATTCTACTCTCATAGCTTGTTAGGACCATGCCAAGTTCAACTCCCATGGGCCCGACGATCATTTCCCGGTATTTGACTTCATCATTTTCTTCCGTCGCGGAGCTTACCTCCGCAATCCTTTTACACTTTGTGTTTATATCCCTCACACTTAGCCGATTTCTTATATATCCTTTTATATCATTTCCTTTATACTTTCCCCTTTTATCTTCCACATGTTCAACCATACTATTCTAGGATACTATCGCTTAGCGACCCTTAGGTAGCGACTACAGTATAAAGCTACGAGAGTAGAATAGTTGGTCCCTAGTTTAAATATCGACTTTGATAGCACACTTCGACAGTGTAGTTCAAATAGAGTTAAATCTCAAACCTCACCCTAAGTACGATCACGTGAGTTTCTCCCGCGATCGGAATTACCCTTACCTTCGCTTTCGGACAGCGGCGTGTCGAGGACGCTATTAATAGTAGTCTCAATGTCCGACGACCTCTCGGTAGGTTCACTCCACCCTCACCGGGATTTATCTCGGTGTTCGGTCTTTTATCCCGCGGACTTATAGTCCGCAATCCAACTTATCCCTACGACCCGTGCATGATCATAACATAGCTTTATACTGTAATCACTACCTAAGGGTCACTAAGCAATAGTATCCTAGAATAGTATGGTCGAACATGAGGAGAATAAAAGGGGTAAGCATAAAGGGAATGATATAAAAGGATATATAAAGAGTCAGTTAAGGTGTGAGGGATATAAAAGCAAAGTGTAAAAGGATCGCGGAGGTAAGTGTTACGAACTGACTCTTTTTCAATTTCTTTTTGTCTATCTTATTATACTTTTTCTTTTATCTTTTCCTTTTCTTTCATTTACATACATGTG
>MU793700.1:0-13386 GCA_027886325.1 Lentinula aff. detonsa | reverse complement strand
CAGTCCACTTACTTAATGACTAAGTAAGCTATGCAGAATGTCCAAGGGGGAAGAAGTTGAAGTAGTGTAGTCATAAAGGAGATTGTGGGGAATTGAAGGCAAAAATTGGAGAACAAATGGGGCCCTTATATGCTTGCTTGACAGTTTCCTGTTAAGGAACACAATAAGCAACTTGGCCATTGTTATCTATTTGGGAAAACAATGGGGACTTTCCCATTGTTATCAATTTGGAAAGACAATGTCAATTTTCTATTGTTGTATTGTTGTCTTGAAACATCATGTGACCTGCTACATACATATATAAGGGCCAGATGGGTCTCCCTTCGCATTAACTTCTCTTGATTCCTTGCTTACACCTTCTGTCACTTGGCAACTGCATTTTCTACTAAGAATTTTCTTTACAATATTTGCTCTTTTCTTCATCAGAGTTTTACTTCTACTTGACTTGCTTAGTATATTACTTAACATCTATTTACTGTACCTTACCTAGGCATGATGATGTAATAATGTCCTTACAGATTAAGATCCCTTGATTTGTCTTACTTGAGTTCATTTGTATTTCAATACTGTCAAAATAAGAATCTGCTTATGTCATTGTTTAATTTGACTTTGGTCACAGGCTGGTTTAATGTTTCTGTTTATTGATATTCACAAGGAATTGTCATAGTCACATGACTTGGATGTGTAAACAAAGTTTGGTCAATCAGTTCAAGTTTATTTCTGTTTAATTGACGTTGGGTGTTTAAACTGCTTTATTAAACATACTGAGCACTTTGTTGTTTAATAAAAGGGGTATGTTTAACTTACTCCGAGAGCAGCCAGTTTTGTTTAAATATAACTCAGCCGGATTCTTCATCACTGGAAAAAAAAAATCACGTAGGGAGCGCTTTGATGTTCGCACGTTCTTCACTTCTAACTCAAGTTGAACTTTACTTGAGCATCACATCCTACGCTGAGAGCATGGACGAAGATCATCCGAGTAAGCGCTATATAGCAACAGCCATCTGAGATTCTCTCATACTTACCTTTTCCAGGATTGAGAATAGACATAAATGCACTGAACCGCTTCCTTACCCATGCTGGCGCTCTTCCGAGACGTCCCATCACTTCAAATGATGTAGATGTAATCTCAAGCTCGACACCCAGGAAGGAGACTGGAAACCTTGACAAAGCTTTACAGTGAGCATTTTGAATAACTCTTTTAGCGCATTCCAGATAATGAGTCGGATTATTTCTGATAGACTCATGCAAAAAATATATCAAATTCATTTCCAAGTCGAACACATTCAGAAGGACTTGACTCGCTCTGGACACAGGGACTCGATCAATGATACAGACAGTCACGCAGACGAAATGGAATCCCGGGCCCGTAGTCAACGCACTCTTCAAACTGAATATACAGACAAGAAACAGCTTCTGAACGATGTCATTCAACAATTTACTTCAATTGAATTTGCTCGAACTCCAGGGATTTCTTATCCTTTTCTTCCTTCTGCTCTCCCCAACCCCAAACTTCCTTATTTAACATCGATGCCTCGGGAAATAACCTTGACCGAGATAAGACTACTGCCCATGAGACTGGATGAGCTGAAGCACTCATTGATGGAGTTCAAAGAGTCACCAAAATTCACAACAGCATACAGCGATATTGATATCACATCACCGTGCAGAACAGAGTGTGCGACTCTTCTTCGTGCTGCTGATGCTTCTGCCTCTGGTCCATTCCAGGGTCCTCCATCTCCAATGTCCAACTATGATCATTTAGTTTCGGGAAAGTGGCCCGCTCATTTCGGAGTTCATGCAGAGGATCACCCTTATGAAATCGAGACATTGTGTGTCCAGCTCAAGAGCGTTAAAAGCCGTTTCAGACTGATTTCAGAGAAACAGAGAATGTTCCAGGTGAGGTGTACTTGAAGAGGTTCAACATACCTCCAGATTTATTCTGATCTCTGAATAGAGATTATCAACGCTGAGTGAATGCCTTGCCGTCACACCTTTACAAACAGTAGGTGTCGGATCTGTTCGTACGAATACTGTCGTATTGGCTCAGGAGGCATTGGTTGCGTACTTTTAAGGACACGTGTACAGCATGAGCTTATGGCATTCTATCAGGAACTCGTGAAACGCTTAAACGCTCAAGATTTTGCGTATGTTGAGACTCACGCGAAAGAATCAGAGAGCTCTCAATCGTCCCTGGCATCAATCTTAGACTTCGAAGTCAAGAAAACTCTTGTTGGAACTCTGGTCAAGAAGAAATTGCATGCCATCGCCTTGTACAAACGCCTCAAAAACAATGATGAACTAAGAATCTTGAAGGACAGTCTTATATAGATAAGGTCATGGTTCTAATTGGAACCATGTGAAGGAGCAGAGGAGAAGAAAAGTCCGTTCGATCTCATACTCACATCTGCATTCCCATGCTGCTTCCGCCACCGAAAAATTGTGGAATTAACGGGAAGTCACAAGTAGAAGGCCATTCAGTATATCGCATTCATCTGTTCATCTTGAATCTATCATGAGTTCCTTTGTTGAACATACATGATCGTGAATATCAGAACTTCGCACCTAGACCGTGACAGATTGGTTCAAGTCAAGGAGGCCGATTGACTTTTCTTTCTTTCGTTGTCCCCCCATGATGTATATCCTACTCACCAGTACTGCATTTTGTGCCTACTTGGGGGCTCTAGCATTTTACAGGATTTTTTTCCATCCACTCCATAAATATCCCGGACCAGTTCTAGCAGCCATCACCGATTGGTACGAGGTATACTACAACGTTGTCAAGGGAGGAGAGCTCATCGCTGAGATCAAGAGACTCCATGCGCTATATGGTAATAAAATCATTCTCTTGACCGTTGGACTACGAAAGTGAATGCTTTTGATAAGGTCCTGTAATCAGAATTGGTCCCAACAAGGTCAGGGATGTGCTCCTTACGATTTCCTGAATTCTGATACTACACCACTCTCTGCTTCACAGTTGCATTTCTCATACAGTCAAGCCTATCATGATATATATACCTACGGGGCCACATTGACTAAGGAACCTGGGTTCTACTACGGTATCATTGCTCATTGTCCTCAGGCCTCCGTCGGCTTCTGTGATCCAGTCGAGGCCAGGACCAGACGAAGCTTATTGCTACCACTATTTTCACGTCGAGCAGTACTTGCTCTAGAATACACCATTCAGAAAAAGGTATGTTGTCCAGTACAAATAGGTCAAAATCAACTCTGAAATTGTGTCAGATTGACCAACTCTTGAACATCTTGAAAGAGCACTACAACTCCCCGAGCTCAACCTTATCGATGGCCATGGCATTCCGTGCACTCACCCTGGATATAATCACCTCCTACTGTTTCGCCGAATCGACCAACGCCCTTGAGGACCCACATTTCCGCGATCCGTTGCTCCTTGCAATACAGGAAGCTATTGGGGGCATCATGCTTCAAAGGCACTTTCCCTTTCTTACTTCTATTGCTAACAATACACCTCCATGGCTCGTTCTTTGGACCATGCCTGCAATTAAAATATTTCTGGATAACAAAGCTCGGTTTGAGAGACAGGTGGACAAACTGATACACGACCCAAGCGCCTTGCTCACCGTTGAGCACGAGACGATCTATCATCATCTTTTGGAACCAAAAGATACGCAGCAGCGGCCATCGAGAAGATCGCTGGTTGACGAAGCGAACACCCTTATTGGCGCTGGAAGTGATACGGTTGGAAATGCTTGCACTATCGGGACATTCTACGCACTCAAATACCCTTCTATCCGAAAGAAGATAACAGATGAGCTATGCGAAGTATGGCCTGATGTGGATAGAGCAGTCAGTTATGTCACACTCGAAAACTTACCATATTTGGTGTGTGATGCCTAGCTTTGACCTTCTCAACTAACATTCATGTTTCATCAAACTACAGACGGCGTTCATTAAAGAAACCCTCAGATTTTCGCTTGGAGTCGTCCATCCTCTGCCTCGAGTTGTAGGCTCTGCCACTCTGGAGATTGGCGGACTGAAACTTCCTCCGGGAGTATGTTCGAGGCTGGCGTTGCACATACATTCAACTGTTACTGACGGAGCTTGTATTTTGCGCAGACAACTGTGGAGATGAGCACACTATTCTTGCACATGAATCCTGAAGCTTTTCCGGATCCGGAAACATTCGATCCTGATAGATGGCTAGGGGAAGTCACCAGCAAGATGGGGCTTGATTTTGCTCCTTTCAGTAAAGGACCTCGTATCTGGTATGATAGAAATCCCCTTATTATCTTATTCAGTGACCAAATGAGTATGTTTAGCCTAGGAATGAAGTAAGTACTAGTTGGATTCGTAACCTGTCTCCTAGTTGAGATTTCATCCACTCGTCTCTTTGGCAGTCTGGCATGGTGTGAACTATACCTCATTTTCGGCAATATTTTTCGAAGGCTTAATCTCTCGCTTTCCCTCACGGAAGACACGTATATCATATGTTTGTTTCTTTCACTAGACATGGGCGCTGACTCTGTCCGTAGAATCGAAGATTTCGGAAAAGATCATCTGGACTATTTTGTTCCGCATTGGAAGAAGGAATATCGCGTCTTCGTGCAGGAGGTGAATGATTCATGAGGAGTAGGCTCAGATTAGCTTGAATATGCAGATTGACTTGGTTAATATTTGTTTACACATTGACATGTCATGTATTATTAGTGATCGTAAAGACAAAAGCATCTACAGCAAGCAAGGAGAGCAAAATCAGCCAATATTCATACTTTCCGTTATCTGTGATGTATCAGCTTGCTGCCCATTTCCTGGGCGTATCGAGAAGATAACATCCTTGATAACTTGAGCGATGAGCCCATGCTGGGCTTCAGCCGCAATTTTGGAACTACATGCAGACAAGTTGAGTTACTACTGTGAAGGACGATGAAGCGCCGCACCTGTCTTTTACACTCTTCGCGAGCTCATTTTCCTTCTTTGCGTCCTCTTTCGATGATTCTTTCTGCTACCAGAAAAACTGAGCAAAGGCATGAGATAAGCATAGAAAGAGCCGCTGACCTTCCCGTCCTTCGAGTCCTTGACAGCTACTGGCAGTGATGCTTTTGTCCCGGGAACAGAGGATTGGACTTTAGATAATTTCTGGTTCAAATCAGCTAGCTGAGATACAGCATATGCTCTATTCTGCTCAAGAATTAGAGACTGTGTCCTGATTGCGATTAGACGAAGACTACTGACCGAAATCAATAGACTTTGACTGAGGGTGTTGACCCAATATTTGTTCCATAACAAATCCAGTAATTGTGTCTCAAGACTTGATTTAAAGATTTCTACTTCTAACGAATAGTACTGATTTGCATGTACGCCGAAATCTTCAATCTTGCTCAAAGGAATGGATTGATATTCGGATGAAGCGGCATTTGGGGGAGTGTAGTTTTCTGGGTACGTGCGGAAAGCTCCAATATCGACTTTCCCTGCGGTCATTGTCCGATTTGGATCAACCTACAGTCTGATCAGCACTTGAGGCTTGAGCGGAAAGAAGTATGAACGCACGACGACGGCAACAAACGGATCGGTATGTTTCTGGTTGTTCATCTGGGTGCTAACGTCTATTCCTGATAACCAACACCCATATCCAGGATGTGAGTGATACCAGCCGACTAGATTCTCCGGTCTCCCCGCCTAGAAGTAAATAATCAAGGTAGATCACGATATCAAGAGGTGAATGGACGTACACTTTGGCTACCTTGAGTATACGCCACCATATACTCTAACGCCTCCGCGCCAGCATTGACGCGAGTTTCCGTACCCTGCACAGGGAGAGCAAAGGAGTCTAGAATGACCAGAGATGTTCCTACGACCTTTCCTTGTAACATGCCCATGATTTCGTATGGAACGCCTGAACGAGCGTGCATAACCTATTGAACACCAAAAAAGGATCGTGATCGTTAGCCACTGAGGGTCTTGGACTTGGTAGTACAGACCAGGGCCACTCACCATCTTAATGAGAGCGACGGCTGATATTCTGCATGATTTGAAGTAATGAGGACTGAAAACGCTCATCAGAACTTGAGCCTGCGGTGTAATCTACACTCCATACTCTTTGCTCCATGGGATCTCGCGATTTATCTTCCTGTCAGCATCTTCGTCAAATCTGTAAATATCATCTTGAGGGGAGAGTTCTACGATGTCGTTTTCGATGCTGAATGTTTTGAGTGCGGTGTTTGCCATGGTGGTCCAAAGTGTGAGCAATGCACATGCACGTGGACAATCGTCAACACATTTCACTCATCCAATGCGATAATTCTTTTGCATTTCAAACCCAACGCGTCTTTTTGGTCCTTGGATAGGAAAGCTAGGAATTCATGATATGCTGATCTAAGGAGATTGGGATGAACACCTCGGAAATTGCAGGTCTGGATTATCACTCTCATCGCGGCAGCGTACCGATGGATGCCCGACCAATCCAACCCGATAAACTATAACTATCTCTAGATGCAAATCACAACCACGTTCAGATCGATTAGCGGCAAGAAATCGCATAAAAGGATGCAAGAAAGCGTGTTCACTACTTACGCGCTGGCCGCTGTAAGCCTTGAGCCCTCAATTGTTCGACCCTTTATTCGCCATTCATTCCACTTTTCAAGATGTTGTCTCCGACTCGACTCCTGTGCTTGTACTTTCTTTCGGCTGTTTCTCTTGTGGCAGCAATGCCGAAGCCCCTGCCCAACGAACAGATAGAATTGGTAAGATGCTACTGTTGTTGTGCCCTCTGCTGGTGTTCATATCTTCATCTCTTTCACCGGCAGAGTGCTCGCGCTCTCACTGTACAGATCCAAGCCAGAGGAGCGAGCTCTTCTAGGGTGTCATCCAATCCAATCATCTTGTACCTGCAGACCACCACGCATAACGCCGAAAAACTTGCCAATCCCGCATGCAGTTTGAAGGAAGTATATCAAACACCCATTGGTCAGTATTTGTTGATACGCCCTTTGTAAAATCCATGCTCAGACCATAGAATAGGAGAATACAGGCGCCTATTCACGACATTAGCAGACGTACTACATGAAAACCCCGGAGACTATGCGGTAGTTGGTAAGCAACCTCTTCATCTGTTGATTAGGCTAATCTCGTTGAACAACCCGGTCCTCTTGGACTCACTTTGAACACAGAATTTCATCTCCTACCTGTAAAAGATATACGGTAGGTCTAAATTGAACTATCTTCAAGACTGTCCTAAAGATCTAGTCTAGTATAGTAGATGTGCGATCAAAGGGCTTTTGGAAAGGGCTTGGTTGGCCCAAGGCCAGTCCTGTTCATGTACTCGCCTATGTATCGGAAGCCTGATTTGATTATATAGATTTTACAGGACGTTCGAAAGGGTCGACTTCCAGGTGTTTTTCCCGGTTTGAAGGTCAGAGAGATTTTAACATCAATCCTGTTTATTGCAATACTTACTTGATCATGATCCACAATATAGCCTGATGTTTATCTTGCGTATGTGCTTCTTATTGTCACATCACGTTTCTCAACTTACTACCCGCTCCATACAGCGGTTCAGTGGCTCTGCTGTACAGTGATCAAGGTGAGTTAGAGCCGAATGGATATTGAATTGCCTTGACCATGTTCACATTGTTAGCTGCTGTGCCTCCTGTATTGACTTATGTCGCTCACGGATCTGGAGGGACATTGAAAGAGGCTTGGACGAAGCTACAAGAGGCAGGCAAAGAAGGCACAAAGCAACCAAAAACATAACCTGTTCTCAGCTCATTACTAATTCTGGGGTCTGTCCTCTGTGAATGATGTTCTTAGTATGTCTCTAATACTTGCGTTTGACTCCTTCATCGTGAAGACCGTCCCGAACCGATATTGCAATGAGGTTATGAGTCATGATTGACGATTCTTATTTCATTATCGAGGGCCGAGGCGCAAGAACAGAATATAAGGGTATCAGAATCAACCATCTACAACGACAACCTCGCCTTCCGGTTGAAGTCGGATCCAAGGACAGACAACCTCTCCGGAAGGAGCCCACGTTGAGACATTCGTAATCCCTGATAGCAGGGTATCAAAATTATCCTCGCCAATGGGCACTTCGGAACGTTCCCAGCCTTCTGCTAAGGGAAGGCGTTCCTCCCGGAAGAAAATCTGGACAAAGCTGGATAGAATAGTTTTTTTGCTCAGTTTCAAATTATGAGGGAAAGACCTTTTGCGTACTTCTTCGGGGCGACTCCGGTGGTTACATTGCCCATGACGCTCAGGTAGAAACCGGATTCAACGATTCGAACCGCAAATTCTTTCGCCGTGTTAATGAGGGTTGGGTTGACAATTTTATCTTCAGCCAAACGTTGTTCCATGACCTGCGCCGCCGAGGTAATATTGTAATAATCCACACCCGGGTTAGAATTTGCTAAAGTAGTGAACACCGTCTCGTTGAAGTGGACATTATCACCAAGAGCATAATCATTGCGGGACAAAGAAGCGTCATGTTCAAGAGTACCGTGGCTGAGAATGAAATTAAGATAATATCAAAATAGAGGCAAAATGGTAGTCACTCACAGTGCAAGGTTATTCAGAGTGAAACTATCTTCTGCGTCAGTTGTGAGAAGACCGAGTTTTGCACCGATGCGCAAGAGGTTGATTGGCTGGAAGTTGAATCCATCTATGAGATATCGTTGAACGAGAGGCTGACAACAATTTTGAACGCTAGTAGGTACATACCATTGATCGCTTTGAGAACCACCGGGATCGTGATGTTGCTCCCATTCCTAGGTAGAAACCCATGATTGGCCAATCTTTATTGTATGCGTATGTAAGGGAATAACGGAAGGCCACCATGAGTGTTCAAGAATATTTGATCAAATCACAAAACATACGTGTTCAACCCAGGACATGGCCCTCGAGAATCGGTTGGCGATGGCGCCTGCCATTGGTGTGCACTCCAGTCAATGGTGTCGCATTTGATTTCGACAGAGACTAAGAGAGTGATAAGAAAGGCGAACAAAATTTTCATGATGTATGCTCGAACGAGAAGAGATGCGATGCTATCTGAGAACTCACCTCGTGAGTTTGAAGGCTTATATACCCAGCCGAGTCTTCCTTAGGTGGCATATTCCAAATCTGAAATGAACACCATTTCATTCAAGGCGTACAAATCAAAGCCAGGCTGTGGTGACTATTGGCCGCTGGATGGTGAGAAATTACGACAAAGAAATGCTGCGGTACTTTTACGACGGCTACCTAGTAGCGAGAACAGGAATTTACTGAACTGACATTACGGATACGTCCCGGGATGAACTTTTGAGATGACGACCGAAGTGATACGCAGAGCAACCGATAACCATCAAGAGACATGTGCATGTGTTGAACATGATTTCGGGCGTTCAATGTCCTCCACCTGGAGAAAAAGCTGTAGAATTTGAATTGGTTCCACTGTATTCTCTAGAGGCAAATTACCTCTTTAGCTTCGACATTCAAATTTGAGGCCCGAGGCCTAACGATCTCCGTTACTTTGCTGATAGAACCGTGGTTGGCGTGAGTCTGTATCAGGATTCAGAAAATACCGAGTAAGTTGGCTTGTGCTGATCAACTGAATAAAGGGATCGAAGCCGAACAGATGTAAGCGTACTGCGGGGCTCGAGAATTGTCGAAGAAGAGTCGAAAATGTCAGCTGGGCTGCAGAGGAGAACACATAAATGCTGAGTTGCCTGCCTGTAATCTGCAGCATCCACAAAATAATCCACAGTGGTCATCCTTGTCCATAGAAGTTGTGATATCTTCAGGGGTTATTAAGTAGTCATGTTGTATTCTAGATTTGGGTATGTCGCAGGTGTCAAATCTCAGAGCTTGTGAAGTTAAAAATATGCATCTGGAAATACATACTTTCCTACTGATTGATAAAGAAAAAAAAGCCCTGTCATTCCCTGACCCATTGCGGTCGAATTCGCGATGATTATCCATCGACTGACCAACGAGGAGCCTGTTTATAGTGACGTTAAACTGTGTATTAAGCAGGGGAACGAAGAGATCGTGCCTCAAGTAGCATGTGTGTACAAAGTTTGCAAAGCCGTAAGTTACTACGACATGAATTGGTTAATTCTTCGCTCCTCTTTCTCACTCTTAAGTAAGCTCTGAATAAAGTCTTCACAAACATTACTTCTCCGCGTCTCGGGCTGCAGGGAGTTGTAACGGAGGAATTTTATTCACGATACGCCCGATTTGAGCTTTGACTGATTCGATCATTGACACACAGCATGCCCTGTTCTCATACTGCGAAGCCAAAGACTCCCAGTATTTGGGAGCGTTATGGTTGAACGGGGCCAATAGGAGGGATTGATGAAGCGTCAGCGGCAACACTGTTGTACCCCACCTCATTTTATCGAGATTCTCGTAACAGTTGTGAGGATGAGTGTGGGCAATTGTGGTTATGGCCTCTTGCAACCAGCATTCTCTATAAACACTCTGTGGTCGCATTCACTAAAAAGATAATAACGTGCTGATTAATGAAACTGGAAATTTACTCACCCAGGGCGTGTATAGATGTGGAGTCAACATAGTAGAGAGTTCAGAGAGAGGCAGATAGGGAACCATAATCGGAGCAATCTCTTGTATCAGCTCGAGGTGGTCATGTCGTGCAGCGAATTCGAGAATTTTTCTAGGATGTTGTCGCATGAAGGACCTACGGATTGATTGCTGCTAAATATGTAGCCCACCGTAAGAAATAATTCAAGCGAACCGTAAATGGAGCTCGCAAATATGTATGAGGGCATAAACCTCATATTTTTCTGCTGCTTCCGCCAACGCGGTCAATGTGCCAATTTTAAAGTCGGTCAGAGATGGAAATCTTTGGGGATACATGAATTGGAATAGGAGTTCAAGCGTCTCGCCAGACTCAGTAAGCTGAATGATTTCATTTGGATCTGTTTCGGTATCTGCTGGGGGAAAACCTCCCGAAAGGAACTCGAGATTCTTCTTATGAAGGCGGAATTCTACATTGTCGCAGGAGCGAATAAGGACGTCGGCGTCAGCTGCATTGACTATGTGTATGATATATATGTCCAAGTCAGAGACGGTATTCAAAACGTGTAAGGTGCAAATACTCACAGATTCTGCTCGGTCGAATGCGAGGCTGCACATCTGGAGTAGTTGTAGGATTTACTGTTACAGTTGCATCCGCCATATCGAACTAATTTCCTGTGGATATCAATGTAGTCAATGTGGAAATGGACAAGAAGCGGGTTTGCATCGATTCGATTGCTTCGTGGTTGCCTCGTGGACGATAACTTTCTGAGTTTCTTTAGATAGATGGTAGATTCCAGTCATAGTTCACAGCTTGAAGCTGTATGCAATGAAAAGGTGAAAGAGTCACATATTTCAATATACACAGGCTTTTTCTCTTACCATCAGTCTATGATGGATGCTGAAAGTCGCTTTCGTGACCCTTCATCCCTTTTCTTCCAATTTGATACTATAAGGCGATACATTATTGCTTCATACTGGGTCCTCATCACTTTGGCCTTACCTCTATGGTGGACAACAACTAGCATCGAACGGCTCCCTCTTCCAACATCTGAAGTTTATGCCCAAGCCCAAAAGAGACTTGAAATACCATTGGCAATATGCGTAGATTCCGCGTTTTCGAGCCACATCACATCTTTACAACGTTCGATACGTGACGCAGCGTCCTATCTCGATGTCCAGGCTCACCTCGGTCAAGACTGCAGTATGTGTGCCTTATACCTCAACTGGTCAACTTGCACTGATGTTTTGAATTGAGGTCAGTTTCCTGGTTACGCCATTCTTCCTGGAGAACGAATACTTGTTGAGGATAGAAAACTATATTATCCACCCTCTGCCGACAACCTTGCAAGCACGCTAGCTTCGTTACTTGCTCCAAAAATGGACCATCGCGCGGCTCAATATTCACCCCGATTTCGTCTTTCTTTTACACTGCTGAACGAAGACAGTTCTGCTGGACAAGTTATTACTAGTTGGGATATTCAGCAGGCTATTGCTCGTGAGTCACGGAGTGTCAGAAGTCGTGTCAATGACTGATTCGTCTCGAAGGACACATACATCCCATAACATCTGCTTTGGGCATTTTACACAATTATACTATCGAGTCACAAGTTCAATATCATGCTCTGCTAGCTTTTGAACCCCGGTCGCTTTCCAATGGGACCGTTTTCGGTCTTACACCCGAAGATTTAACGATCTTCATCAATTCTGCTGAATGGACTCTATGTGTGTTATCTATTCGTCCAAATCTACCGACGAGCTGATAATCTGTGTTAAGCATCTAGCTCCTCTAACGATCCAGTATTCCATTTTGTTCTCTTCATACCCTCTGCAAGACGTCGACCTTTGATCATTTTGAACTCGGATGGAACACCATCTAGCTCTAGTGCTTTTCTGATCCCTCAATGGGGTGGAATTGTCATTCTCAACCTCCCTACGCCACCACCAACTACACTACACCTAGATCTCCCGGACTTACAGTCTTCCTTTTCCTCGTTCTCCCGCCACTTACTGACTCTCCTTGGCTTCCCTCGATTACCTCCCTCGATATCATATTCGTCGTCTTCCAATACTTCACTTTCCTCATGGCAAATTGACACCCTTATACGCCAACGCATACACGAGAACGTCATACAGAGCCACGACACCCTCCAAAGCACTGTCACTCTCGTATCTCAAATAGACGGCATGCCCGTTGACGAGCAAGTCCAATCTCAAGTCCAGGGTTCTCTCTCAGCACTTCACGAGCTCTTCAGATATGCTTCCGTAAACCTCACTTTCCCCGAAATGCTGGCATATTCGGCTCAGGCGCTAACCCTTTCGAGTAAGGCGTTCTTTCACCCAGGAATGTTAGCGATGCTGTATTTCCCGGCGGAGCACAAGTATGCGGTGTATACGCCACTGTTTGCGAGTGCCATGATCCCGCTGTTAGCTGCTGCGCTGAGAGAGATTGCGGCTTGGAGGAAGGAGAGGAGAGAGGTTAGAGCTGTTGGTGATGTCAAGGAGGCTACTAGCGGAGATGGTCCCAAAGTTGATACCAAATCTGTATTATGATCCATCAACCGTCTTGCAGAAGGGCTGAGGTTGGAAAGTTCCGCGAATAGCGTTACACTCTAATGCAGAAACTCAGACTTTCAAACGTAGGCACATTATCATCTTAACGTGTGCAGCAGATTGTGCACTTGTGAGTAATGGTGGTATGCTTTCGGGCATCAAAAGTGTGGTCTAGGATTCAAGGGGAAGTTATGAGTTTACAGTGATTAAACAAATGGCTACATTGCTGAACTGCGATTACTATGTGCACCTCATATGACCAATTGGTGCCTTACATATAAGCGTTTGATGTACCGATCAGACGCTTATATATAAGCCTTCTTGGCGTGTTCCGGGCTGGTT
>MU793699.1:0-13443 GCA_027886325.1 Lentinula aff. detonsa | reverse complement strand
TGTCCGGGTTGCGGCTATATTCGGTCCACAAGGTTGCCATGCGAGATGCCTTTATGGCAGTTCAAATGAACTGCCATGGCTTTTGCGTCCCGTGTGAGCAAACTATAGTCTTCGGACGGACACGTGATGCGGTGATTCACTTTTCTTGTTTCACCGCATCGACGCAAGGCCGTCAAAGACTCAAAAGAAATACAATAAATCTACTTAATTCAAAGAGCACTTGCAGTCACTCCCTTTCGAATTCAGAAACATGACAGATAGACTAAACTTTGACCCCAGGAACATACCGACTCCAGACTTCGCTAGCAACACATATGCGACGATACGCAGAGCCCTTATAGCAAATGCTGATTCACCAGGCATAGTTTCGGAAGCAGAAGCGCAGCAACACCTGCGGGACTAATGGGAAGAAGACCAGGCGATAGCAGAGGCGAGGATCGAGGAGGTGGCGGAAGAGCAGCGAGTGAAGGATGCAGAGAGGAAAGCTAAGGAAGATGAGTTAGCCAAGAAAGCAGAAGAAAAACGCACACCGCTATACAGCTTCAAACAGGGAGTGGGAGTTGGATGCATACGGCAGCAGATACACCCATATGCAAAAAAGCTAATGACAGCGCGCAAATATGTCCCACTCTGGTATTTTCTACCGGAAGCGACAGCGGAGGCGAAATAACGCAACAGGGAAGCAGTCGACAACAACCATTTCCAAATTGCCATGGATGAAACCGACTCGTCCAACTCCTCCCTTACTTTAGTTGGATCACACACTGTACGGGCATCTCCAAATGCAGTACCGGACTCCCGACTGTCATGGGACCAAGTCATGAGGGCCAAAAGCTCCTTCCTGAACGCGCTAACGTATGGGGAATTCACAAATGATTTCATCAAAATGTTCGCGGGTTTCTACACAGGCATGGATATGCATCCCGAGCTAAGAGAAGAACTGTTAAGATCGTGCAAGACCTTCGGGCTAAATATTGATCAAACAATTCCCGAAGTGACCTGACAACCTCCGAGCAAGATTGGACTTCGGCGAAGCTATTAGCAACGTGTTAAGATCATGCGACTCCGGAACCGCGGAAACACCCGCGATAGGATCGCAGAGATCGACAGTCATACGAGGGGATCATTCCCTCGCAGATGGGAGGAATGGTTCGCGGAGTGAGGGGGATGGTAATTGGACCTCGACACTACTATTGGTAGTGTCCTCAGCACGTCAAGTGTCCAATGGTAAGGGTAGGAACTCCGGATCGCGGACATCGCTCCCGCGATCATCGGAGTAGTGTTGAGTATGCATCGAGGACGTTTACAACATCATGGATACAAGGAGAGGGGCAGATCTAAGTCGATATTCAAGCTGGGGACTACCTATTCTACATCGAGGCTTTATACATACTCTATGTAAGGGTCGCGTATGTACTATCTCCGAATAGGTTAGCCGGACAAGGAAGAACAAAGGAATGGATATAAAAGGTATAGTCCGGATCGGATTTCGATCCGGAGAGATAACGGGTGATTCCCTCGCAGAGTTATACTCCGCAAACGCGGGAATTGGATCGTGGGATTGCGGACTTACCGTGATCTGCATACATATAACACAACGCCTCTATACACCGCGCTGTCCGACGAAGTAACGAGCGAAGCTTGTTGGCGAAGCGAATAAGAGGATAGTAGTTGACTTGAGAAGGGGGCGTTCGGAGTCAATCTAAGTCGATTTCAAAACTAAAGTCTACCATACTTGATGCTACCTATTTATACTAATTCGCTATCTTGTATGTCAGACGTGTAGATAAGAAATGACAATAAGAATGAAAAAGACAATAGAATAAAAGGGGATGTAAAAGACAATAAGAGAAACGAAACAAAGGATAGAACATAATGAACAAGTGATCAAATGAACAAGCGAACATATCAGTAGTGTGACGCGAAGTCAGCGAAGGGAGCGAAGAATAAGGAAGCGAAGTGTTAAGTAGCGAAGAGAGTGGGGGTGAAGTCGCGAGGAGAGGACTTAGCGATATGATAGCGATGGCTAACGCGTATATTGCGGAACCATTATCGCATGAATATAACAATATCCCCCTCTTAAGCTCTTGCCCTCAAGAGCTTCATGAAAAAATCTTCGAGTCAAAATTCCGAAATTTTCCGTGATCCTAAATTTTCCAAAAGCCGTGATGTGCCGATCCTGCCGTGATAAGATAAGCAAGTTACGTGATGTTTGGATGTCCATGTTTTGCAAATGTTGAAGTTCGTTTCGTATCTTCTTCGTCTACCACATCCATCTCCTCTTTCCATGAATAACAATGCTAAGGCCAGCAGCAGCAAGCATCGTCCTACTGACGATGGCGATGACGAGAGGAGCAGGCCGAGGAAGAAGATGGACGATAGAAGAAAGGAACGCTTGGCGCGTCTGCGTCAGAAAGTGCGTTCGCGTAAGACAATAGTGAGAAAGGAGGAAGAGAAGGAACAGAGGGGTGAGGAGAACGACGAAGAGCGTCGAGAAAAGGTGCGTGTTGAGATGTCAATTCAACGAACTTTGCTAATTTGTCTGTAGTTATCGCCCATTGAAGAGCCTCCGATGCCTTTGGCGTCGCGCTCGGATTTCCCTTCCAACCATTGGGTCAAACCCATCGAAGAGGAATTGCGACCACTCCCTCAATATCCCGAACATCGTGTTTCAGTCGTGATCCCCCCACTTCCCTCGTCGTCTCCTCCTGCTGAAGGACCCGTAATTGGTGCACTGAGGATTCCTCGGTGTGCCAATTGCAAAATCGGTGCTCGCGTAGGTCACCCCTGTATCGTCCAAAACGCGCGAAACAGGTGTACGTCCTGCGCGCAGCGAAGGATCAAATGCGCGGACAATGAAACATTGGCGGCGCGGAACGCTCGTTTAGCGAAAGGTGAGAAGTCCAGTAAGAGGAGAGGGAAAAAGGAGGAAGAAGTGGAAGAGGATGACGAAGAAGATAATGAGATGGTCCTTCTACCGAAAGGGCCGCGATTGGGTCATCGAGAGCGTTATCCACGGGGAGCGCAATCACTAGAGGATCGCATTCTCATAGAGAATCGACGAATTGGGGAACAGCAAGAAATGACCTTGAGGGTCCTGGACCATATGGAGGAAAGGCAGGAGAGGATCGAGAATGAGCTCGCGAGGATCGCGAGGATGCTGGAGGCAAAGGAGAACGGGGCGAAAGAGGGGAGCGAGGACGAAGAAAGCGAAGAAAGAGACGAAGAAGATGTTAATGAGTAAGGTTTTTTGCTTTATAGTACAGAATTTTGTATATGTATATAAAAGAAACATCTTGTATCAAATTTGAGGGAACGTAAGTAAATAATTCGAAACGAATTGATTCGCCGCGAACTGGGGCGAAGAGCGAAAAAGGACAGTGAGTTTTGAGTAAAGTTCGTTTGTTCGGCGAACTAGTTACAGAATAAAGGAAGAAATGTTTATGAGGGAACAACACTCAAGTACTATCATTGTGTGTTCCCTGCGAGTAAAACGCGAGTAGGAATGAGAGAAAGAGAAATTGAGAAAGGTAAGAAAAAGAGCGAACTAGATTCGCAAAACCTTATCTAGTGGTCCTGGCTTATTCGGATACCGTTGGTGGAACGTGAGAAGTGCATCTACTTCAGGTGCGTCTTCGTTAGTTCGAATCTCCGTGGCGAGAACCCAGGAGAACTCGTCTGGGGCTCCCTCATATCCATTCCATTGGACGTAGTAGAGAAGAGGACAAGCCTTTCGTCTACGGTCAATCTTTGAATCGAGGATTTCGGCGATTTTGAATTCCTCTTCGCCATCTACTTCGATTGGGGGTGGTGGCGATTGAATTCGATTTGGAATGATGTTTTCGGTGTGAGGTTCGAGCTGTGAAACGTGGAAGACAGGATGAATCCTGCTCATGTATTGGGGTAAGTCGAGCTTGTATGAAAGCGAGCCTACACGTTCGATAACTAGGAAAGGACCAAGAAACTTTTCAGCGAACTTTGGAGTAGGACGAGTGGAGCGAATGTGCTCAGCAAGAACATAAACCTGAGTTCCTACAGGGAACTCTGGTGCTGGAATGCGCGTACGATCTGCCTGTGCTTTATACTTGGTTTGTGCTCATGCGATTTCGTCGCAAAGTGTCGCGTGAAGTTTGTCAAGGTTGACTACGAAGTCTCGAGCGGTGTCTGAGGCGAGTTTGTATTCCGGATGGACAGTGATGTTGGGATGATAGCCCTTGTTAGCGAAGAATGGCGAAATACCAGTAGAAGCGTTCGGTGCGTTGTTATACGCGAACTCGGCGATTGGTAATAGCTTGGCCCAATCGTCTTGCTGGTAAGAACAGTAGATTCGGATGTATTGTTCGAGAGTTTGATTGACTCGTTCTGTTTGACCATCAGCTTCTGGATGATAACCGGATGTGAAATGAAGTTCCATGTCTAAGGCTTTACCCAAGGCCTGGAAAAAGGCTGAAACAAACTCTGAACCTCGGTCCGAGGTTACATGGTTCGGAACACCATGCTTGGAGAATACGTGGATGACGAATAGATTAGCGAGCTGTTTGGATGTAATGGTGTCATAAGTAGGAATGAAAATCGATTGCTTTGAAGCCCTGTCGACGATTACTAGGATCGCGGTATACCCTTCGGAGTTCGGAAGCTGTTCTATGAAGTCCATAGATATTGAGTCCCAAGGGCGAAGTGGTACTGGGAGTGGTTTCAGCAGTCCGTAAGGGCGATGTCGTCGAGGCTTGTTGCGTCCGCAGTCAGTACAGGATGAGATGTAATCCCGAACGAAGTCACGAATCTTCAGCCAGGTATATATTCGGCGAATGGATTCTAGAGTACGATTCATACCGAAATGTCCTGCCAAAGGATGATCGTGGTGGTTGCGAAGCACTTGTAGTCGAAGGTCATTGTGGTTCGGAACGTAGATTTGCTGATCAAGGCGAAGTAAACCCTCCGAGTCCAAGGTCCAGTGTGGTTGTTCTGCCTCTCCCGCATACTGTAATCCAAGTGTTGCGTCAGCGTCATGTTGATAAGCGTTACGAATGGATTCGTGAAGTGCGTCGACGTCCATTGTAAACAATGCACGAAGTGCTGGAGCTTGCAGAAACATTGCGCGAAGTGACATGGTAAGTTGCTCGTTAGTGAAAATGGGTCGAAAATTATGTGGGTTGACCTTGGCGTAGGTGTTATCCCCCTCTTTAGGGTAGACGTCCCATCATCTAGTCAAAGTGTCGGGCTTTTCACCGAGCTTACCGGGGCAAAAGCGAACTACCATGTTGAATTGGTGTAAAAATTCGGACCATCGAACTTGTCGGCGCGTCAGTATCTTCGTTGTCGCAAAGTATTCGAGGTTTTTGTGATCCGTGACAATGTCGATAGGGTCGCCTGATCCTTCGAGGTAATGTCACCACAACTTGAAGGCTTCGAAGATCGCCAAAAGTTCTTTGTCGTGAGTGTCGTAGTTGAGTTCGGCAGCCTGCAAGGTTTGCAAATAGAAGGCGACTGGATGTATTCCGTCCTCGAGAGTGATTGAAAGGATTGCCGCGATGACATAGTCTGAGGCGTCAGTTTCGACTGTAAGTTGTTTGTTCGGCTCCCAATGAGCAAGGATAGGAGCGTACGTAAAGGCGAATTTAAGCGAATCGAATGCGTCCTGACATTGCGAAGTCCAGACCCACGGCGAATCCTTTCGCGTGAGTCGTGTAAGGGGTAGGACAATGCCACTATATTTATCGATGAATCGGCGATAGAAATTAGCAAAACCAAGGAATGATTGGATATCTTTGACTTTACGAGGAGTAGGCCAATCGATGATAACCTTGATTTTATCGTCAGCCATGCGAAGACCTTCCGGTGATAGAATGTAGCCTAAATATTCAACAGTGGTTTTGTGCCATTCACATTTCGCAGAGTTGGCGAAAAGGTTGTTAGCGCGCAATCTTCGCAGGACTTCGTGAACGTGTTCGCGATGTTCTTCAATACTGTCCGAATAAATGAGTAAGTCGTCCATATAGACAATGAGGTTGATGTCGAGCATGTCTGCAAAGACGGTGTTGATGAAGCGTTGAAACGCTGCAGGTGCGTTGCTAAGTCCGAAAGGCATAACGTTCCATTTCGAATGATCCATATCGAGTGCAGAAAGTTGTTTTCCACTCGTCACCTTTGTGGATGCGGACGAGGTGGAATGCATGCTGTAAGTCGATCTTTGTATAAATTTTAGCTTTTCCAGGAGCATCAAGAAGATCAGAAAGTAAAGGGAGAGGATACCGATCCTTTTTGGTAATTCTATTGAGTCCCCGAAAGTCGACGCAAAGGCGAAGTGCTCCGCCCTTCTTCGGAACGAAGAGGACAGGGGCGCTGTGCGGCGAGGTCGAAGGTGAAATAAATCCCATAGCGATGTGTTCGTCCAAGAATGCGTGAAGGGCTTCTTGTTCCTTAGGCGAAAGTGGATAGATTCGAGCAAGTGGTGGTTCCTTGCCGTCTTCTAGTTCAATCTTTAGGTCATAGGGTCGATGTTCCGCTAATGTATCGGCCTTGGCTTTGTCAAAAACATCAATGAATTTGGCATACTCGGCGGGTATTTCGGGTGCTGTCGGTTTCGGGACTGGCTTGTCCGATTTGGTGAGGCGTCCAGCGAGCTCCGAATGAACTGCGTGAAAGAGGATTGGTTCGAATCCTTCCTCCTTGCAAACATGACGGAATGCTGCAGCTCCAAGTAGTCGTATGTCAATTTCGTCTTTGTCTAAGCGTGAGGACCTTTGGGAAACAGAAGGGTAAGTGTAGATTGGTTCAAAGGGAAACTTCTCTTTTAGTGTGCCTCGGCGAGAGGAGCGAGACTTCGGCGAGCGTGTCAGCGAAGGTTGTTGTGAGCGTGGAGTATCCACCGAAATATCATCCTGGGATGGCGAAGCCATTGCAATAGGATGTGACGTCTGTAGGTGATCTTGAGTATCAGCGAGTTCGCGGAATGCGATGTTTCCAGTCGACCAGTCAACCAACAGGTTGTAGCGGTGAAGGAAATTATATCCTAGAACTGCTTTACATGAAGAATTGAGCAAAGTGACATAAAAGTCCAAATTCAAAAGTTCGCCGGAGGGGAAACAAATAGGTAGAGAAGCTATCTCCGAAATCGGAGTTGGTGCTAAAGAGCCATCGAATAACCTAAGATTTATAGAAGGGATACGCGTGATTGGGATGTTGTTTGTAGAAATGTAGCGAGAATCAATGAAGCAATCGGTAGAGCCTGAATCAAGAAGAGCAAGAAATTTGAGTAGATAAGTGTTCGGTTCGTTCGAAGTAGTATCGGAAATGTTAAATTCAGTGGTCAAATGTAAGCGAAGTGATTTATCGTTCAATGAAAGAGCAGATGCGTTGAGATATACTTCCCGTGAGTCGGTACAATCTTCGTCAACGCAACTCCAGTCTTGTACCGGGGAACTAGAGCTGCGGACTATTTTGGCGACTCCGGCAAAGTAGCCGAATCTACCGTGCTAGCCGCGCAAGCTTTGGAGGCTTCTGAGGCCTGTTGCTTTCGACATTCGCTCAGCTTGTGACCAGGTGCGCCACAGAATAGGCAAAGTCCGTTCTTCTTTTGCTTCTCGTACTCCACATCCGTCAGTTTGCCGCTTGCGTTGAGCTTGTCAGCATATGGTTTCGCTGATGTTGAGTTAGCTCGTCCACTGGAGGGGTTGTTCGATTGATCCGAATTTCCCTGTCCGCGGTTTTTGCCAGATTTGCTGCCTTTCTTCAGCTGAGCAGCGCCAAACGAGGAAGATGGGTTAGAAGAAGAAGGGGGTGCTGTAGTTGCGGGAATGTCGTTCGATTTCTTGCCTTTTCCTGAACCGGATTTCTGAGATTGGTCCCTACCGCGCGCAGATTCGCGTTTCCGCTCCTCTTCGCGGTGGCAGTAATGACTGTCAATGCGCTGTACCTCGCGCCTAAGATCGATGAGTGTGACAGGTTCCGGGTATGAGCAAGCAAGTTCGTCTTTGAGCCGGGTGCTAAGACCGCGTTTGAAGGCCCAGGCTAAAGCAACAGCGTCCCAGTTAGTTTGTGCAGCGAGCAAATTAAACCGAATCATGTCATTTTCCTTCATGCGGAGATTTCCTAAACGTTCTTCCGCGTCGCCTTCCATATCATACAGACCGAAATTATCCGTTAGCTCCTGAACGAGATATTGGAATGAGTGCATCCAAGCAGGAGGGTCAAAAGGATCTGGATTAAGTAGGTCAGGTTCAAACCATTCTTTAGCAGACCCACTGAGGTATGACAAGGCGTAGGAAACTTTTTGTTTGTCGGTAAAATAGTTTGGTCATTCGGCGAAGATGAGCGCAAGCGAAGCGAGAAATGATTGGAGTTTTCGCGGTTCCGAGCCATCAAAGACATCAGGATCGCGAAGCTTCGCTTTTGATGAACCGTCACCATTACCAACTTTACCCATGACCGATGAGAGACCCTGAAGAGTTGTAAGCATAGAGGTCATAAGACCCATAGCAATATTTTCCGGATTGTTAGGGTTGTTGATATTACCGTCAGGATTACGAGGATTACCAGGGGGACCATCAGGACCATCAGGAGGACCACCGCCTGGAGGGCCGCCACCTGGAGGACCGCCTGGACCACCTCCGCCATCTCCACCATCATCTCCGCTGTCATCTCCCGGGTCACCCGAAGGCTGAGGGTTGTGATTGTTGTCTTCGCCATGTTCGCTGTGTTCTTCGCCTTGATTCGGCTCTTCCTCATCATGTTCTTCAGCTTCCTCGATCGGATTCTGAATATGAGCGGAGGGTGAGGATGGTCGATTGCTTGCGCGTCCACGACCAGTGGTTACATAAAGTCGACGAAGTGAATCAATCGAAGGCAAGTTGCTAAATCCCGTAACAGCGGGAGGTGGTGAAGGTGGAACGGTGATGTTCGCTTCACTGAGTCGAACTGTAGCGAAGTTGGGGTTTGTCCGTCGTCGTTCTTGACTGACATTCTGAATGCGGGCGAAACGAGAGCGGTTGAATGGAGAGAGACTTTGCGCGTTAGCGACAAAGGGATTCGTGACAGTGGATTCCGTAATTCCCAAGTTACTGGATTCGTTGGTGATTGTTCGTTGGCGTTGTCGAGTATTAGATGGTTCACCTGGAGGTGTTTGAAGCATAGTGAGATAGAATCAAATAACGATGTATAGTTGAGTTTTGAAATACTGTTAAGATTGTGCAAGACCTTCGGGCTAAATATTGATCAAACAATTCCCGAAGCGACCTGACAACCTCCGAGCGAGATTGGACTTCGGCGAAGCTATTAGCAACGCCTCTATACACCGCGCTGTCCGACGAAGTAACGAGCGAAGCTCGTTGGCGAAGCGAATAAAAGGATAGTAGTTGACTTGAGAAGGGGGCGTTCGGAGTCAATCTAAGTCGATTTCAAAACTAAAGTCTACCATACTTGATGCTACCTATTTATACTAATTCACTATCTTGTATGTCAGACGTGTAGATAAGAAATGACAATAAGAATGAAAAAGACAATAGAATAAAAGGGGATGTAAAAGACAATAAGAGAAACGAAACAAAGGATAGAACATAATGAACAAGTGATCAAATGAACAAGCGAACATATCAGTAGTGTGACGCGAAGTCAGTGAAGGGAGCGAAGAATAAGGAAGCGAAGTGTTAAGTAGCGAAGAGAGTGGGGGCGAAGTCGCGAGGAGAGGACTTAGCGATATGATAGCGATGGCTAACGCGTATATTGCGGAACCATTATCGCATGAATATAACAAGAACATGGAGATCGAGTGCTAGCGCTATATCATGCCGAAATGCGCAGAGCATGGTATGAAGGTTTTGAGCGAAGGGAACCATTTGATCTGGCGGTACTCTCGGAGGACACCTTGGAAAAATGTCGTATAGAGATACACAGACAAAACAGTGAGAGGATGATCAAAGGCAAGTATCTGTTACTTCATTTCAAATTATAAAACACAACTAATTGGAAAATAAACGTCTAATTTTCAACCAATATTCCCTATCTAAAATCTCAACAAAATGCTGAAATATACTTAAACATCTCGCGCTAAAATACAATGCTATCACCAAACCAAAACCTACGCTAATACCAATGCTAATTACCGAATGCTAATGCTAAACGAAAATGCTTAACGCCAACACAAACGCTGATACTATCCGAAATAACGCTAATTAATACGACGCTAACAATGAAATCCGCTATCTGGATCGCTAACATCGGCTAATAAACGATAACTATGTGACGATGGAAACACATCCATACAGAAATGCAAGCAGTGGCAGCGCAGTATAAACGGGAGATACAGGGCTTTTCGCAAACGTCTTATCCAGCAGGGGCATCACGGCACATACCAAATAAACCACGGAACACCCCATACCCGTCGACGTCACCCCGCAAAGCAAGTAACATCAAGGAGGAAAATGATTTACAGAAGTCCTTTCGAGAGGCGACCCAGACACAACTATCGCAATGTCACCGATGCCTGGGTCGAGACAAACACAATATACGTTGATGCTCACGAACCTTGCTCTGGAATGGAAAGAAAAACGCGCTATGCGGATGGAATGCTAAAGGATACCTGGAGATCGCAACAGGCCAATTTGCAGGTCTCGAACTATGTGCGGAGTGGCAACGGCCAAACGGATGCATCAACCGAAAGCACACGGAGAAACACCGATGCTCAGGATGTGCGAGCACCCATCATGGCGCTGATGGATGCCCTGAAGGACAGTAAACATAAGGCAAACACTCCGCTTAACGCAAAAGTGTGGAGAGAAGAGATAGCGGCTCTGAATCTAATTCCCAAATACCCAACATTAGCGAACTCCATACAGTTCGGTTTTAATGCAGGCGTGCCACGCATAACACATACTTTCTCCCCCTCAAATAAACTGGATACACCAGAATCGTATATAGCATTCAAGTCGGTCATGGCGAACGAAATAGCGGCTGGGAGATGGATAGGTCCTTTCTCGAAAGAAGACATCGAATCAGTTTTTGGAAAGCTCCTATATATATATAGGAGCTTTCCAAACATCACCAGTCAACATGATTAGCAAGCCAGGAAAGCCAGGCAAATTCAGACTAATACAAAACTTATCATACCCATATACACCGACATATATTCCTTCCATCGGCACAACCATTTCATCAATAAACTCTCACACCGACTCCTCGTTATACCCGTGCCTATGGGGCACCTTTGCAAACACTTGTAGACTAATATGGACACTTCCTCTGGGTTCACAGGGCACAGTAAGGGATGTGTCGGAAGCATACCGATCTATTCCACTACACCCGTCGCAATGGCTGGGCCTGGTAGTGCGGACGTCGGAAAAAGATTTCTGTGTGGACACAAGGGATATGTTTGGATTAGCATCGTCGGGAGGAATCTTCGGTCACGTTGCGGATGCGGGTATGGATATCTGCAGAGGACATGGGCTAGGACGGGTAACGAAATGGGTCGATGACCATTTCTGGATGAGAATCCTACGAGTACACCGGGAGAAGTATAACGAGCTTCAAGCGAAACTTAGAGAATGGATCGAATGGAGTGGGGGGTCAAAACAACACAAAGCTCGAATCCTATATCAAGGACATATGCTACCGAATGGAATTCCGGAGGAGTTCGACAATGACTTCAGGTTCACGATACAAGATTTATCACAACAATCAGAGCGTTCTGTAGAAGACCTACAATACACCTATTCTTTCTGCGACATCGATCGGATCACAGTCCCGCTAGGATACATTTGGGCTATAGAAAAGGACATCCAATTTGGTAGGAACCCGAAGTATTTTGGTCTGCAGTGGGAAATAGAGGTGAGGAAGGTTTCGGTACCTCAAGAAAAGCACGAGAAATACATAGGAACAATCCGCGAATGGGAAAAGCACCAGAAGCACGACAACCAAGAGGTTTCGAGGCTATACGGACAACTATCACACGTCAGCTTAGTACTAGCCAAAGGTAGGGCATATTTGACAGAACTTGAGAAATTCGAGATAGATCTAGATCTCTTGGCACCATTAGTCAAGCACAGGCAACCGAAACAGTGGCAAGCGGACCTTGAATGGTGGAAACGCACTTTGGCAGCTCCCATATCCTCACCAATACCTGGACCCGCTGACCTGATAGACATCCATGCCTACTCTGACGCCAGCAGCGGCTATGGAATCGGCATATGTATCCGCAATTACTGGCGATCATATCGACTCACACCAGGATGGAGAGGAGAGAAGAATGAACGAGACATTGGATGGGCAGAAGCGGCAGGATTTTATCTCCTCACGCTCATTATCGCAGGTGAAGCCCAGTGCTCAAAGCATTACAAGGTATGGGGAGACAACGAAGGAGTGGTTGAAGGATGGTGGAATGGAAGGAGTAGAAACCGAACCACGAACGATATATTCCGAAGCATTCATGAAATCGTTACTGAGAACCAGTTCCACATACATACAAGATACATCCCAAGTGCTTATAACCCCACCGACAAATACTCCCGAGGTGTATCAGGACCAGAGCACTTATCCCTCCCCAGAATTCCAATTCCTAGCATCCTTGCGCCATTCATTGTCGACTCAGACACCCCTCTCTCAGCAACCAAACTCCTCGAGTATGGCCCTTCTCGAATCATTCCTTACGCAGCTGAAGCTAAACGAAGGGATCGTAAACACTCCTTCGAGCAGTGGCAACGAGAGGAGGAAGGACGACTCCTTAACATTTTCCAAAACACATGGTAGCCGAATAGCCACATCAGATTACCCATACGTTGCTCCTCTTCATAACCGTAGATTTACCTCAGCAGTTACACATCGATATCCAGCTAATCTAAGTCCAATACCTTCTACCTTACGTCCTCAGTGCCCAGCTCGAGAACGGCTGATGAGGTGGAAACCGGCATCCAAACGAATTTTCCGAGACTGTTAAGGCCGTGCATGTTACGGTTGTGCTTCCGGGCTTCCGTATAGAGCTTCCGACTTCGGACATTGACTTGGTATCATTCATATTTACTTCCGAGATCGATTGCATTGATCGAGTCATACGAGGCATCCGGTTATCGAATGCTAAGTGCTCCGACTTTATTATCTTTTTATTTTATATTGATGATGTCGGATTTATATTAGTTATTGTTTTTTACTTACAGCTCTTATTGTTATAGATTTAACAATTAGGAATACAGGTATATAAGCTGTAGTATCTTGTACATAGTTCCTCAGTTTAAATATCAACTTAGATTGCTGCTGAACTCCGTCCGGAACTCTTCCTTCTAATCGTCTAATGATCGCATTATAACCGATCGTTATCCGGACGTCTTTACACTCTTACTCGTCACTCTGAACATTCACCGAGCCGTACGACGAAGCGGGGGCACTACCGAAAGTAGTGTCAAGGTTCTAGTTCATTCTTGTCATCATCCGTTGCAATCGAGCTGACCGATCATCTTC
>MU793698.1:0-13450 GCA_027886325.1 Lentinula aff. detonsa | reverse complement strand
ACTCAAATAGATATCTGCTCGACATTAGGTCCTAATTAGAAAGCAATTTAAGGGCTTAAACCTAATTAGGTCCTAACCCTTAAGGCCAACACTGGTGTGAAATGCCTTTTCTAGTTCCATGACGTCCACCACTTCGAGGAGGATTAGTTTCTGAGCAACTCTTTCCCGTCCTTCCATGTCCTTTCGTTCATTGAAGAGAAGCGTTAAACTTGGGATATTCGTCACTGTCGGCAGACCTAATTATGCGACTGTGGACCGTTACAGAACAATCTGCAATTTCTTCACAATACGAAGAGATACTATCTCTCTAGGTGTGTGTTCTTCCCAAAGGCAAATTACGAAATAGAACTCATAGCCTCTTCCTGTAGGCCAATATGACTTCTCGTGTAGACGTTCAATCCAGCCACAATCTTTCCATTCCTCCGCTGCGCAGACGCGAAAGAACTCAGGCCCATTGAGGGACCTGTCCGGGCAGAAAAATACTAAGCAGGACGCAAACCTACGGCCCACTCACAAAAGTTTAGACCAGCAAGATCCCCAGGATGCTACGGTGAAAGAATCCCAGAAGCATCAAGGTCATGTAGGATCTGCCTCCTTGACGTCGAATGAACATATTCTGTCCGAACCTTCACCTGCAGCGAAGGCACAACAATCACACGCAGAAGAACCGCCACCCTCCCAGCCACAGACTCATGAATCCGAGGCTCCGCAGCGTTATATACTGCCGTATAATTTTCAATACTACTCTCGATCGTTCAGGCAACTAGCTATGTCCCTCCCACAACTTCATCGCCCGACGCAAGAGGACTTTCTTAGAGTAGCAGACGGCTTCTGGCAACGCCTTCGTATCCGGTTCAAATGGTTTACCATAAAATCATTTCGCAAATTCAACGCCGACGATATCTCAGGTATCGTGACCTGGATCCTTATGAGCCAGACTATCTGGATTCTAGTTGGAACGTATGCTTCGTTTCGCATTGTTCAGAACCTATCGGATGTTGATCATGATCATTTCTAGGACCACATTCTTGTCCGTAGTATTTGCCATCGCGAATAGTTTACGATTACAACGTGAGAACTCCGCTATCCCGTTCGAGCCATCCCTTATCTTCTGCAGATTTCGTGGCTCGGGGCATAAGTGACTATCTCACCTCAGAAACTGGTGTAACGATAATATTCGAAAGTGCTATCGTCCCTAAGTGGAAGGATTCGCGTATCTCATTCAAAAACGTCTACGTATCCCGGCGGCCATTGACAACTCTCCAACGAAAAACAATCGATGCGCATATGGCTGCAGCTGGTATTGATGTCGGGAATCAAACCGAATACCAAGACTTGGGAGAAGACGAAGAAGATGTACATGTTGGTTTAGAGGAAGACACAAATTATTCCATTTTTGACCTCAACATCGACTCAGTTGATGTTACTCTATCGTTATGGAGATGGTTGGATGGTAGAGGGCTGGTGGAAGACGCTGTTGTGAAAGGCGTTCGAGGTGTATTAGGTACGCCATGCAAGAGCCACCTTGGATGTCTTATGCTGATTCGGACTTTCTAGATCGACGCTCCGTGGTCTACGATCCAGACCATCCCCTGGATCCTGCCTCTTTTCGCCATGAATCTCATCCGGGAGATTTCGAGCTCGATTCGCTCCAGCTTGAAGACGTTCTCATCACGGTGTATCAACCTGGCGGTTTTAGGCCATACACAGCGTCCGTTTTCCACGCAGAGTTCCGTACTTTCCGCAAAAAATGGATGTTTTACGATTTCTTGTCTGCAGAGAATATTGTTGGGCAGTTTGATAATTGCCTGTTCAGTTTGCATAAGCCCCAAAGCATAGGGCGTACTATGGGAAGTGAATTGCAGGATGGTGACTGGGCTCGGATGGTGCGTCATATATGTACACGCTCTGCGATAATCGAAGCTAACTTTTTCACGTAGTCACGCATCCGAATTGATGGCGTGAACATTGATCATCTTCAAGCTTCTACCTCAATGGAAGGTCCTGTCTCATGGATCACTTCAGGTAAACTTGATGCAGTCCTTGATATCAAATTTCCCAAAGACCCAGACGACGCACTCGCATTGAACGTGATTTTGGAAGAAATCGCTGAAGCCATATCCACTACGCTTTCTACATCACCTGCTTTGGACCCTTTGCGCCAACGCATACCCGGTCAGCGGGAGCTAGCTAAACCTCCACTGAGTGCTCCTGAAGCGGACGATGCCGCCTCAGCCAACTTGGAACACAGTAAAGAGTTTAAAGTGGTTATCGAGCTGGACCTGAGATTTAGAGATGTCAAGGCCGCAGTGCCGATATTTGCTAACGACTTATCGTACGTGAACAACGCACTGATTCGCCCTATCGTCGCCTTCATGAAGTATGTTGCCCCTAACCATTCTCTATGAAAATTCTCATCACCGTTAACCACAGTGCCAACCGGACCTTAGTGCCGATACATTGTCGAGTTGTGAAGAATCTTAATGATTTCGATGGCGCTTGGACTGTACGTTGGACCCTTTCCCCAGCATCTGAAAGTTCTTACAGTTTTCCAGATGTGGGAGACTGGCCTTCTTGACGAAATATCATTCAAAGTAGGTTACAGATCCTATGATGCAGGTCAATGTCCTCATATTATCTTCAACGCATCCAGATATATGACGCCTTAGCGTTTCATGTCACACAAGCCAATTTCAATCGTCGCGTCAAAACAGTCAGCGTCTGGAGTCTTCATATGACGGCCAGTGCCGTATTGTCTGCCTTTCGAAAACTGGTCGATCCTGTCTCCATGTGCATTCGGGAGGCTTACTTGAGGTCACAAGAAGAAAGGGAACGCGAACTGTTCAATGTCGAACTCTAGCAACGTGACATTCACGTGGATCGTGTCTTTCAGTCTGTCACCGTTCTTTGACCTGTTCCACCTAGTTCCACCGAGACAGAGTTTTCCGACAGGGCTTTGCGATCCAGTATGCTATGCTATATTTAGGACGCAAATATTGGGGACAGGTCGTATGATCAATCTTGTGCCTACCTACTACTGTTTCCCCGAATGTTTAAGGACTTTTGAATCCGAAAAGGTACAAATTTCTCTGGGTTTCCTTGGGCTCTTCACACAAACTGTTTCGAGAACCTCAAGATCACAATCAAAGTGAAATGGCTTTAAAGTACAATCATTCTCACTGCCCCGCTGTTGGGGGCGGCGCCTGGTGAGGGTCAGCCATGTTTAGGCTCTTTCTTTCTTTCATCTGGTCTGAATAACGCCCGTTCTAAAAGAACGACTGAAGGTGGTCAGCGCTATCTATAAACTTCGAGAAGATTAGCAGACTCAGTGAAACATTCACGCGACTCATTCGATATAATCTCTGCGGCGAGCTATTTCGGTCCAAAACTGCTTCGATTCACGGGTTGTCTCTATTCGTCCTTTCACCTATCATGTTGACGATGGTCCTACCAGTATTCTGTTTTTCACTCGCAATCGCTCTAGGAACACGCTATGCTGAAGCAACGGTAATTGGCACGTTGGATGACTTGGTTGATAAATCCTTGGACTTCGTCGTGATTGGAGGTAACAGATTTCTACATGAGATAAGTACATTACCCATGCGCTAATTTCCGCCGATATTTAGCTGGTGCTGGCGGAGGTGTTATAGCTAACCGATTGACAGAGAATCCAGACGTATCAGTCCTTCTCATTGAAGCAGGAGGCTCGTAAGCTAGCTTTTATCGAAGAATCAGATTTCGTAGACGGTGACATGTAGGAACGAAGGAGTGCTCGATGTTGCCGCTCCTGGACTAGACAGCTTTCTCATCAACAGCGCTTGGGACTGGAATTTCACCTGTGGAGCTTTTATCTACATCGCCAAGAATTACAAGTGCTAATCGTCTCATTCTCTTCCCCAGCCACGCCGCAAATCGCTCTGAACAATCGAACCTTGGCTGTTTCTCGAGGGTTTATACTCGGCGGGACGACCTCTATCAGTGAGTTAATCGAGAAGGAAGGCTTGATGGCGATATGTTGAAAGCGTTTTGGTTTCAAGATCAGATGGTATACACTAGGGGCTCCTCTGAAGACTACGACCTTTGGGCAAACATAACCGACGACGAAGGATGGTCATGGGATAACTTGCAGAAATACATACGAAAGGTATTACCGACTCTCTCATTCGCTGCTCGTTAATTCCGTCAGCGTTGGACTTTCACACATTTTCTGTGTAGAATGAAAAGTTTACCCCCCCAGTGGATCATCACAATACAACTGGCCAATTCGATCCTAACGTTCACAGCTTCAATGGAATCGTTTCCGTCAGCCTGCAAGGATTCCCGAATGGAATCGATAATCGAACAATACGGACGACGTCCGAGTTGAGTGAGGAGTTCCCATTCAATCTGGACATGAATTCTGGATTTCAACTTGGGATTGGTAGGCTCTTTGGCCCATTGCTACGAACTTATTTGATAAACCCGTGCGTCAGGCTGGGTTCAGGCTACGATTGGCGATGGGACGAGAAGTAGCTCCGCTGCGTCATATCTGGGTCCTTCATTCATCTCTAGGCCGAATCTCCACGTGTTACTCAACACTCGTGTATTGCGCGTACTCAAGACTGATCATCAACAATCTGATTTCAGGTCTGTGGAATTCACACAAGATGCTGGGGGTGAGCTCTTTCGCTCCTTGCCTGAAAGAAGAACTATTGAAGGACTGGTCTTGATGATCGCTGCCAGTCACAACGCATACTATCACTGCTTCCAAGGAGCTTATCATCGCAGCTGGTACTATCATGACTCCGCATATCTTGATGCACTCCGGAATAGGCGACTCTGAAGAACTGAAGTCTCTGGGAATTCAAACGGTCCATCATCTGCCCTCTGTAGGCAAAAACCTCACAGAACAGCCTATCGTTCGGAACAAGTGGTTAGTTGACTCCACAGACACACTAGAAACAATTGCTCGCAACGATACACTCCTTGCAGAAGTTACAGAAGAGTGGGAGCGTCGTAGGATGGGACCGATAGTCGATCCTCCGTTGTCATTCATTGGTTGGCTTCGCCTTCCAGAAAATTCATCAATATTCCAACAAGTCTTAGATCCAGCCGCTGGGCCAAACACCTCGCACTATGAATTGATTATAACCGTGAATGACTGTCTCCCTGATTTGTGATCAAACTTTCTACTTATGTGTCTTGTTCAGAACGGCGCGCTTTCTCATCCTGCTCCTGCAACTGGTAACTTCCTAACCTTCAGTACATCTGTGTCCTCTCCTACTTCGAGTAAGTCTTCTTTCTTGATATGCGCCTCCCAATCACCAACAGAGTCTCAAAAGGAGGCTCCATTTCACTGAATTCCAGTAATCCACTCGAATATCCATTGATCAACTTTAACCTGTTCAATACATCGTTCGATCGATTCGTCGTTCGTGAAGCTTACCGGAACACTAAAAAGTTCCTAGCCGCTCAGAGCTGGGATGGCTACATCTTAGCTCCACCTACTAATGCGACTACGGATGACGAACTCGATGAGTACATCAACCAAAATGCTGCTACCGAAAACCATCCCGTTGGGACAGCAGCGATGTCTTCGAACAGTGCTGCATATGGTGTGGTAGACCCAGACTTGCGCGTCAAAGGCCTCGTAGGGCTACGAATTGTGGATGCTTCAGTATTCGTATGTAGCTCATCAAGCTGTCAGGTGAAGGCTCAACTAATTGTCTGTAATTTAGCCCCGACTCCCGGCTGCTCATACACAGGTCCCCGTATACATAGTCGCTGAAAGAGCTGCGGACTTGATCAAGGATTTCTGGGGTATTTAATCCTGAAGTAAATGTAATGGTCATACATAAAGAGATATGTATGAGACGAACAACGCAATGAAGTATCTGTCTTTTTCACCTATCACTCAATCATGATTAAATCCATTAACCCTATTAACCCTAACCTTATTATATATCCGTTCTCGACCATAGCAACTTCACATTTTACCCTCTATTCATCTTTCATTTTCATTTTCTACATCCACCTCCAACTGACGACGACCGCCATCATCCTATGTCTCGCTTTGTCAGGGCATCTAAATATCGGTAAGTTTATCTGCAATGAGGCCCTATTACCTGCCTCGCTTTCGGGTGATCAATGAGATGGCGGGAAGAATAGTAGTAAATACTTAACGGATGGAACTATGCTGAAAACAAGCAGCTGAGGACGTTTAGTAGTGTGAGCTCCAATCTTTAGTTGATACCCGCAGAATATTCAAAGATCGTTCGCTAGTGCTTCACTTCCACCTCTGTTGCGTGCTACTGCTGGCCCATCAGTTTTTGCTGACGCCCGCTCATTAGACACGTTTTTGGGCAGTCGGGGAAGAAGGAATACATTGTTGAGAATGTCAAAGTGACCAACAATGCTTGGGACACCAACATTATCGCTGCATCTGGAGTGAGCACAACAACCAAACAAGCAGTCATCGATATTCTCATCATCATCTACAGAAATACGTTAGCATCAACTGGAACGCCTCTGGAGGTGGCGCCTTCGCTATCTTGCCTCTTCCTTCTCCTTTCCATACAATAACCGGATTTCCTCACAAGCTTCCGGACACTTTACCCCTCGCTCGAAGTCATACAGCATCTGTCCTTGATACAGACTGGTCTCCTCACGATGATTCGCTCGTCGCGTCGGGAGGTGATGACGGGAAAGTCATGATATGGAAAGTCGATGATAACGCGTTTGAAGGATGGGGGGCAGACCATTGGGTTCCTAAAGACTTTGATCCTGTATGGCGTGTTGATGCTTCTTCCCGTAAAGTCGGCCAAGTCCTTTTCCATCCGACAGCCTCTAACGTTGTCGCGAGTGCCACTGGGGACTTTACTGTAAAACTCTGGGATCTCGCTCGTACTGAGGATCCACGAAATGTCCTTTCAGGCCATAACGACGCTATTCAGAGTCTGGCTTTCAACTCGACTGGAACACTATTAGTTACAACCTGTCGTGACCGTAAGCTGCGATTGTTTGACCCTCGTTCTGGTAGTGATGCTGTGCGCGTAACGGACGGACATGGTGGTATCAAGGGCGCCAGGGTAGTCTGGATGGGTGACCATGACCGAATTGCGACCACTGGCTTTAGCAAAATGTCCGATAGACAGGTGGCCATTTGGGAAACGGGGAGTTTAGGCAATTTGAAGACAACCACTATAGACACGAGTTCGGGTGTGATGATGCCGTTCTGGTCTGAGAACAACATTCTGTTCCTCGGTCAGTGTCTTCGTCTCTCCACCACTTTTTACACTCTGATCCTCCATTCTTGCAGCTGGAAAAGGGTAAATACTCTTCGAACACTTGTCCTATTTCCGATACCTATCTGATGATCGCCCACCAGGGATGGTAACATCCGTTACTACGAATACGAAAACGACAATCTCTTCGCTCTCGATGAGTTCAAGAGTGTTGATCCCCAACGCGGAATGTGTTTCCTTCCTCGGCGTGCGCTCAATGTATCCGATTGCGAGATTGCCAGAGCTTACAAGATAGCTGGGTCAAGTATCGAACCAATTGCCTTTATTGTTCCGCGAAGGGTGTGTGGCGACACTGTTTACTTTTACTTATGCCTTTACTCTGACTGACCTCTTCTAAACGTGAACAGGCTGACGGCTTCCAATCTGACATCTTTCCTCCTGCACCCTCCTCAGAACCCAGCATGTCAGCGAGCGAATTTTTTTCAGGAAAAAACGCTCCAAGAAAGATTGTCGATTTGGCTAGTGGAGCTTCATTCGTTTCTTCTGCTCCTATGTCCGCTGCTCCTGTTCCTTTATCCGCCTCCATGCCCTCTCCCGCACCACTGACTCCCTCCTACTCCGCTCCTACGCCAACTTCGACGACGCCTTCTGCGCCTGCTATATCAAAATCATATTCAATCCCGACTCCTACTTCTACGACTACAGCGGAGCCTCCTGCGCCTGCTCCAGCTCCAGCGGTGCAGAAATATGGCTCTGGGGACGATGGGGAAACTGCTACTCTTCGACAAGAGAATGTACAACTTAAGAAGGATTTGAGGGATGCTAGGGAGGCGATTCGGAACCTGGAGTTGCAAGTTGAAGCTCAGAGAGCGAACGCGAGGAAGGCGGCACAGGCGTTGCTCGATGCGGCGTAAGCCTCATCAGAATTGAAGACATCGTTCTCGTAAATTTCAATGCATCCTTCGTCATCGAAAGACTTGCTTGATGGATAGGAATTAGTCGGTCTTGCCTTTGTATCTTAATACATCACAGAAATAAAAGTCCTCATTCTCGGTAGACCGCCGTTACATAACCATCGGTTCTGCTGTTATAATTTATATCTTTATACCATTACCATCATGCCTGAAAATTCGTCATCGACATCCAAATCAGCTGCTAATCGAACACTTGCTCAATCTTGGGCTGGTACTTTCGCCATATTTCATGATCTTTGCTTTCGTTCTGATTCTGCTCTCTCGTCATTTGTTTTCATTCATAATTGACTCGCTCTCACTCTCTAAGCCCTTCCCGCTTCAACACGCATCAAATTTTCATTGGGGATCTGCGCCGTTGCTACAGCAGGGATATATCTAGCGGATGTATTGGAGAAGCAAATACCTGTTGAACCAAGAGAGAAGAATGTACCCGGTTGATGCACGAAAACTCGTCAATCTGGCGTGGTGTGTAACAATCTCTTTCTATTCGTAATATGGGAACTAACGATGGACTCAGCCCTAGGAACTATCATGTAATTGGTACATAGTCAATGAGAGGCTGTTCGACCTTGTGCATGGGGACTATTCTTGTCCCGGTGCGTAAGCCGTGTTTTACCGCCAACAATGTATGAGCCCTCGCTTGCGAATGTTCTCCTTGCAAACAATCTCAAACCAAGGAATTGCTCCAATTATTCAAACTTGAGACGGTCTCGAGCTATCAGCAATGCTTGAACTAGTACGACCCTGCCTGTCGAGCCAATGGTACATCCACAGAATATGCAAGTGATATAACACACGGGAAACATGTAGTCCGTCATTAGGATCCAAGCTATTGACCAAGGACACAAAATAATCTATCATGATCTCGCTGAGGATTGCAGCCAGGATCATTTTCGTTCACTGAACACTGAAGCAAAATTTCAAATAAGACAAACTGTAAGTTCCATCCTCAGACGATACAGAAATGGAGTTTACCTCCAAATTCAGATGCGGTCGACACTGTTTCTTGTATGAAGTAAAAGCCATACGCTTTGACACTTGCATTCGCAGCGATCTGCGTCCAAAATCGACGTTGAGAGCTGAGATCGATGTCGATAGCTATATCAGAACATCCAAGTCACAACAAGTCATTCGCTGAGCTCAAAGACCAAGCAAGGGTGGCAGCTTCCTTGTTCCCTGGCGACAAGCTAAACGTCTTAATTCCAGTTCCAAAGAGGAATCTTAACGCAGGAATGTCTGGATATAGCTCAAGCATTTCGTTGACAACCGTTTGAGGAAGAGTGGGAGGAGCAAATTGTTCCTGGAGCCATACTACTTGTGTAGCTGAGGGTAGGATCGAGAAAGTTTGTTCCTGCATCCATTTGGCTACGGCGTCATGTAAAAACCTTCCACTCACTTTCATGCTTATTCTGTCCAGTAACGAATGGCAAGTTGACTACAGGTCCGTTAGCTAGATTCTGAGGAGAAAAGTTGGTCAAAGTCGATCAGAGAAGACTCTACTGGACTGGATCTCACCTCCGAAAAAGTCTTGGGACAGCGTAGGGATAGTCGCTCCGACCAATTTCGTTCCCCCAAGTTATATTTCTGGCGAAGCAGGAGCTCTGCAGAGTATCAAAAGAGGCACATAGCAGAATAGCTGCATCCAGGAGTGCAGAAAAGGAGAATAGGTAAACAAGGGGGATATTTGAACGGTCTGCTTCACATCATACATGCTAACTTGAAAACTGAAGCTGAGTCTATCCCTTTTATTTTACATATCAGGCTCGCGCACATACCAAGGAAGACTTTAATGAAGTGACCAGAGAGACGTATTCGTATTCAGTATTTGTTCCATGCAGGATCAGGAGGGAATGTGCCAATGGTCTTTCCCCAGCGAGCTTCAACTCGTCGGGAGCCTGAGCGAGTCTAAAAAGGTCTAAGATCATGCCTTGAGACTTTGCGCACTGTCACATTGATCCAAAACTTCAGCAACGCCACGTTATCTTATGTCTCGACGTTCGTCGCGCGTCGGTATGAGCCGTAAGAAATGTATTAGACACGTAGGTATCGTGTGTTTTGGTATCAAAGCTATCAAGAAACGATTTAGAGGCATAAGTTATTACTATTCTTCGCCCATCAGCTATTAGCGACTACTTCTAACTATTCAGAGCAGAATCCTTTATGCACATAGCTGATCTAAAAAAGAGCAAACATATATTAAACCAGCTCCATGGCGAAGCCCTCGCGACCCTCTTCATTCATCAAGTCTCCTTCCGGCTCTCTTTATTTCAATTGGCGCAGACTTAACGATATTTGATGTCCTCCACAAAGCGCGTTTCATTGGTAGCCGCTCCATAGGAGCCACAGAAGGAGGCGGAGGTGAATAGAATGGGTCGATTCGCTCGATATCTCGCTGAGGATTGTAGAATCGTCGACGGATGCGATGTTTGTAACGGCGGTAAACGAAGATGATGACAATCAGGAGAAGGAGGGCGAGGATCCCCCCAATGCTACCACCTATGATTGCGGCACGATTAATGTTTTGTTGTTGTACTGAGGACGTGACCGCGGATGTAGTAGTAGTAGCGCTTGGAATATCAGATGGTCGTAGGGTGCTCGGAACACTGAGTGAGAGGAAGATTGAAGACACAAAATGTGAATGAGGATTTGAAAAGGCTTACGAGGCCGAAAACACAGTTGACGTTGTTCTGCTTGATGCTGCACTACTTGTTGTTGACAATTGGGTATCATTGTCGAAGCTTGTAGGACTGAATCAGCTTGAAAGTTGAGGTTACAGAGGAAAGTATAACTCACGTATATTTCGCATAGTCAAACTGTATAGTGAGTCTGTCGACTGTAGAAGCTCCTATCATGGCGAAGGTGTGGGGAACTGGAGCCAGATTGCTAAGTGACAATACACTGACATTGTACCGAATGTCACCGCTCAGATCGCTCTTGTGTGTGAAGATTTGCCCGACTGGTTGGCCATCCAAGACAAAAGAAAGATTGTAGCTTGATGTGTAATCCTCGAAAAGCCCACCCTCGAACTCAAAGTTTGGAAGTAAGCAATATACATCAAGAGTTATGCCTGTGGGTAGAAGAAGATAAGTGCATGCATTGCGCCAGGCAGCACTCATTAGACACGTACCTGTAAAGCCAAACTCAACGGTTGCTGGAGGATCCGTCGTCTCATGCGTGATATCGTGCCAAGTGCCATGGAATGTTTTTGAAGGATCAGGGTCAAATCCACACAGCACACACGAGGCCCCTTGCTGCCAATAAGTCGAAGGAGTGTAGATTGGCACTATCCCCGTGACGCTGTCCCCATCTTGATCATCAATGTATCTGGACTCTTCCAAGGCCTGTATATGGATTGCAAAGAATGAGAGAAAAAGAACGGACGATCTAGAAACCAAGATCGAAAAGCATAGAAAAATAAGGATTAGCATCTGAAATACACAAGCTGGGACTCTGAAAGTGGGACTTGGACGTCTTGAATTGTATTTAACTAGTAGCCGATGCTAATAAACATTTTCTCGACGAACTTACCTATTGATATCATTGAATCAACTCAGTTAGCTGAGTTTGAGCATCCAGCACAGGCTTCCGAAATAATTGAAGGAACTTCACGGGAAAGAAGATGCAAATACGACAATAGATTCGAAGCTATTCTTCCACATGTGAAGCACCTGCATGAGCTCATCCCAGAGGCAGTACTTGAAAAGCATGACAACTGGATGCGATCCAAGACAACATGATAAGAGATGTGTAATCTTGGATGCGCGATGTAATAATATACAGTCATCGCGAGCACCCCAAAACGGGCAATTTTTTCTCATCTACAAGAGAAAGCTTTCCTCGAGACACTCCTCGTTCTTAAAGGTTGAATATTGAGCTGTTTCCTTCCTCTTAGGCCCTGATCGGCTGCAACGGAAAACGGTGCAGGAAAACGGTTTCCGGGTTTGGTTCCCATCAAATCCTGACTCAGGTTTTACAACGGGTTTGTTGTCACGGCCCGAGTACCGGACTTTGCCGCTGTTTTGATGCGTACATTTTTTAAATAAATTTGTTGGAGCAGAAATAACACCTAGAAGTCATGTGACTTCTATATATAGTTTATCGGTAGTCATGTGATGCTCTATAAAGCTAATCAAAGTATTTCAGCGGCTATTTCCGCTCGACAGATTTTTCGTGTGTTTGCTACCAAAATAAGTATGCATTGCTTTTTTCATGAGTTCAGGAGCTTCTGACATGTAGATACAGATGCTGTATACTAGTATAGCAGTCAGACAGTAGACCCCTTCATCAAAATTGCTTTGGTGTTGAGAGAATCTTTGTACTGGTGTAGGCGCTTCCACCTTTGCTGAGTCAGTGAACTATTTTGATTGCCGCCCAGACCCAGCCAGACTCTGAATGTTTTGCCGATCGCCAGTTTCACGGAAATTTTCGCTTTTCCCGCTGATCTTACGTCATTTCCCGGATCTGGGTATTTTTGGCTGTACCCATCAAAAACCCGCACCGTTTTCCATTGCAGCCGATCAGGGCCTTATGCACAATGAAACTGTAGGATGTATGGTTGCCAGTCCGAACTCATATTCTGTACAATTATTATCAAAAATCATAAGAAATACATGCTGGATGCAAGAAAAGAAATTGGATGTCATTAGTACTTCAGCCAGCATCCATTATTCTCCAAAAGTTTCTGTATACAATGAGGAAAACTAACATACTATGGTTGTTAGGGAATTGCAAACAACAGGTAATTGCAAAATTCAAGAAAATGCTTAATTAAAGCCCATCCCATTGTGCTATGACTCCCATTATTTTTTTGTAGCTTCTTTAGATACTGTTCTTTGGATGAGGTCACTTAAATTTAGAGGATCCAGAGGAGATCAACTACAGTGGACTGAACATTGTCAACCTCAACCATAGTTTTGCAATCAAAACATCAGGAACACAATGAAAATATATAAATAAGGTAGAAAAAGAGGTACAGACATATGGAATATTATCTCAAGAGTTGACATACAAAAATTTGTAGCTATTGGCATAGTATTTGTAGAGCAATGGACAAAACAAAGTATGAGTGAAATCAAGTGTGACAACAGCCAAGCGGGTGAACTTGCCATTCATGCCGTGCATCAGCCAAACACTCTTTCCAACCTCCGTGAACACTTCTGTGTCGTGACAACCAAGTACTTACATCATTTTCTTTCTTTCATTTTCACATGCTCTAGTAACCACATGACCGTGTTCATTACTCATCGTTCATCT
>MU793697.1:0-13479 GCA_027886325.1 Lentinula aff. detonsa | reverse complement strand
GTTCCTGACATTTCAATCTAAAGTCACACTTGTATTTTGAAGGTTTTTGGTCTTGTACATACATATTGCCCGAATACACTCTCCTTTGTGTAGGACGATATGTTTATTGAGAACCTAAGAAGTACTACATAAAAAGTCCAAGGGCATTTACTAACCTATAACATTCAAAATATAACATTTTCTAAAATGCGGAAGTACCCTGGTTACGGAAGAACCCTGTGACCCATAGTACCTATTTTATCTTATCCAAGATTGTGTTTTGTACTTCCAGCAGGCCCCGGCATATGTCAGGGCGGCAGGCAAAAACGGTTACCTGAGAAGTTGAGCATGGATCGGTGTGAGAACTAAAGAGGGAGAACAAAATACTCCGGTGAACGAGGAGTCTGAACACCTGTATCGGCTCGTTCAGGAACATATTATGTTCGCTGCCAACAGAATCCTTCACCATTGACTGTTGTAAGGCTTCGTAATGCTGGATTGATCGGAGGACAACTCCAACGTCTAAACGAAGATAAGTAGTTGCAGGGACGACGACGCGACATTTAAAACAAGGAAATGATTTAATACAGGCGTACAGTGATTGGTGCGAGAGTATAAGGTGCTCGATTAAAATGGATAGAAGTTTGTATCGATACATCAAGACACACATGTCACGACGAGACGATCCCCTGAATGAAAGAAGAAACAGTAGAAGACAGACTAGAAGGTCTCTTCCTCCTCGTCAACTACAGCTCCGCCTTCAGGGACCTCAAATCCATCCTGTGAAAAGATGTCAGTCATGGACGAAGCAGGGGTAGACACACGCACCTCTGTTGAATAAAGGATGGCCTGTATTTTTCGGAACGTAGGGTCATCGGGTGCGTTTTCACTCTCTAACTGCTCCTGCACAAGAATCTCAATTTCCCTTAACTAAACAAGTTGATCAGATCGAAATATGGAGATAATGATCAAATGACGGTACTTTTTCAAAATAGAAGTCCCTCTCCTTCTCCAGTCCTTCCAGATGTCCACTCATCTCCTTCAACTGGGCCGTCAGATGCTGAACAGCCTCATTCGGTTGTGTCGATCCTGAACGATGACCGGAGATAGGCGTCCTTCCACCTGCTCGACTGCCACCCACGTTGAGACCTCCGGTTCGGCTGCCACCAGTAGATAAAGGCGCAACGGTAGCAGGAATGTCTGGCGCGCCTTTACGCCGCGCATTTGCGTCGTAGCCTTGTCCACCATAGTTTTGATCCCAGAATCGTTTCACCCATTGGAGAAATTCAAGGTTATCCCTAAGCGTCGAATTAGCTGATGCTCACGTTCCACAACTATGTCAAAGAGTGCATACTGCATCTTGCATTTGACAAGTTTCTCGACCGGTATTGGCTAAGCTAAACTCAACTTTGGCGCGTTGAAACTTGTCATTGTCACGTACCTTGTCGATTTGCTTTGCTTTGAACACATTCTGCAGCACCTTGAAGTTCGCAATGAATTCATACTCGTGTTTCGCACCAAACTTTACTCTTGACATTGGTAGATCACCTGAAAAGAGAACAAGAACCAGAAAAACATGTTAGATCGCGTTCGATGATATATGTAAACACAGCGCACCATAAATTGAATCAATAATTTGGCAGTACGCCGCTCCTGTGCCACATTGTTCAATCTTTGTGTAATTTATTTTGAGAAGATCATTCAACCAAGCAAGTAGTTCTGCTCTTGAAGCCATCGCTGAATCTGGTATTCTAAGATGATTCGGATGTTGGTGGTTTAATGGGAAAGCCTGAATTCTCGTTCACCCGTTGGTAATGTGTGGTGATGTTTGCTTGAAGCTTTAGCGCCGCCTGTTTTCTGTACTCCATTGCATTGACCTTTCAATCTCCAAATTTCACCAGATATAACAAACCAGTCGCTATGCTAGTGCGCTGCACGCTCCCAATCCGCACCCTAACTGGATAACTAATGCCATATTTCCACTCAGATCCAAAATCCGGAAACTCGTTCGAGCGACGTGAAAAACCTTCTTGATGCTCAAGAGCCTATAAAGGTGACTGGTCTTCTCTTTAGTGATAAGCATATTCCTCAGAATTTCAGAAACGGTTTCGATTCATCAAGTTCGAACAAAGTGGTATGGTCCCCGCATCGCTACAATGTTGTGTGTTAGACGCCGGAGATGGCAAACGGTCTACAGTTATTTGGAAAGAACAGCTGGCACAAGGCGGTCGCCGGTTATATGACTTGACGATAGATGATCATTTCAGAAACAAGGAAGGTGCAATTGTTAGTTTTCCTATCATTCGCCATTGAGGCTCCAGCTTACCGTATTCTTTCACCCAAAGATTGATTTTGGGGTCAAGATCATATCACGCACAAGTACGTCCGTCGTCAACGGTGTACCTCGGTGACGATGCCAATCTGAATCATTTGAATAGGACAGGGAAAAGATCTTTGGATTGGATCCTTTGACTATGTATACGATGATAATTGGCCATGGATCGTCACCGTTTCATTGTATGTCAGCCCAATAATCTATTGTCTGAATTGCTAAATTTTAAGCGACGGTAGATCAGGGGATTTTGATAATCAAGTTTTGGAGGCAACGGGCTATGCGCGCTTGTGACTTCACGGTTGATATAACCTTAGCCCAGAAATCACGTATACACGAAAGGAGTAGAAAATGAAGTGATTGATTTATGCCCGTTCTAATGTACATCGAGGGTGATATTTTTTTCGTCCGTACAACATTCCAAGTGGTATCATCACATCGCCTTTGTCATGCTGTTGTCCATGCTCATGTCCTTCTCCATCATACCCATTCCGTTCTCCATTGGCATGGGATTGCAATGACAGTTCATGTCACGGTTTTTAACCCAGTCTTCAAGTATCTTGCCAACGGACTTCAAGTTGGGGGCAACCATGGCGAACTTGCTGAGCTCATAGTCATCTGGAGGAACATTCCACTTGATCTAAAAAACGATTAATTGTCGAAACGCGAGTCCTGACGATGATTCTTGACTTACTTCGCAATCCTCGAATGGTCGAACGACACCACAAGCAGTGCACTTCCTCCAATCTCCACGGCAAGGGATCCAAGTACTGCATTCTCTGCACTGGGTATGGAATCGATCTTGGCTTTGGTATTTCTTCTCATCCCATTCCTACAATATCTTAGAAACTGATAATCGAAGGTCAGAAGAAACATGTCTTACCAGTTTTGGTCCGAAGTTCCTGAGCTCTCCTTCATAACGGAAGGGGAATCCTTGATACTTGCCCGCTGCGAGCGCCTCATCCTTGATTTTCTCCGAGAAGTTGATCACATCGTCAACAATCTCCTGGGGCACCGGTTCGTCAAGGTTCAGAGGCATGAGTTTTGCCTTGGTGTACTCCGCCACCTTAACCCAATCATCGACCTTGAAACGTCAAAATGTAAGTGAGGCACAATCAAGAAACGAGGGGCGAAGACTGACCTGAGAGCCCCAGAGCCAGTGAGTTGCGTACTCGGGGAAGTTCTTCAGATCCACCGTAAACGCTGCCTTTGGCAAGGAATATTTGGGAAGCGCATGTCCAATAACAATGGTCCACAAAAATCCGACGCGAGGGCCAAGCATTGGATGCATGAAAGTAAGATAAAGGAACTAAGTCGGAAAACACATGAGTTTATGGGTGCCTAAAGGAAAGGCCAATCACTGCCCACCTGGTTCATGAGGTGTAAAGACGGTACAGCGCCAGCGCAGTAATCATCGTACTTCTTCCATACTGCTAAGCTTTCTTCCTCAGACTTGGCCTGGATTCCGGCAAGTGTTAACTCAGCGGCGAAAGTCGAGGAGGCCATCCCAGCGTTGATTCCAGGACTCAAGAGCGGGTTCGTGAATCCAATACCGTCACCAATGGTAACCCATCCGGGGCCTGAAACAACTTGGGATTGGTAGGAGAGTTGCTTACGGATGTACCATGAAGTTCCAGGTCCTTTTTGATGAACGATGAATTAGACGATGATGCAGAACAGTGAAAACGAATTTGCCATACCATGGTAATCAGGAAGCAAGGCAAAGTGGCGCATAACATCCCCAAGCTTCTTATACTTCTTTGTGATGAAGTTGAATCGACGTTCACCTTCAGAAGAACCGTAACTAGCCAAGTCGGCAGGATACGTGGTATCATCTCGGGTAGCATAACCGATACTCCAAATCCACTTCGTTTTGCAATCAAACATTTCGGCCAACTCGTAAGTCTAAAGTTCAATGCTCGTTAGAGCCTCAACTGCGTAGTATAAGTGACTACAACTGACCGATGGCATCTCATCGTGAGGTGTACCAAGTTCAGCGTGGTCGAGGACATAGTTAATCATGTCGAGCAGATTTGCCATTGGAGAACCGTGCCAAGAAAGCATACGGATGAGGTACATCCAGCCTTCAGGGAAGCAGATGTGACTGGTGTGGCCACCTTCAAAGCCTTCCAATTCCTAATGAGGATCAGTATGTGTGCTAGGATGAGAGTTTTTACATTGGACTAACTTCAGGAATAGCGTCCTCGTTGGTAGCTTCAAAGTATCCAAAGAATGCGTCTGTGTTGAAGTTTTCGAATCGCTTGACACGAGCAGCTTTGCTGGCGTACTGGCGGAAACGACCAGTGCCATCCACGACGAGGGGAGATTTCGACACAATCGTTTGAGTCTTGTCGGATTGACGGATGATCGGGACACTGTCTCCGTCTTTGGAGAGAGTGGTGTTTTGAATGTCGGCAGCATGACCGTGCCACACATTCACACCAAGACGCTGAGCGAAGACAGTGAACACGAGCTCAGACATGGATCGCTGAAGCTGGTATCCTGGAGCAAGGAACTGGGTAGTTTGTAAATTGATTAGTTTTGACAAAAACTTGTTCAAGAATAACGCACAGGAGGTGGTCCGTTGTTGCAGAAAGCAGTGTAAGTATCAGGGTTCTCGCGATCCAGATAGAAGAACTCGAGTCCATTGTGCAGACCAAAGAAGCGCAAGAGATACTTAGGGAAATTATTAATTCAAAGTTCTCACTGGGAGCTGTTGTCGTAACTCACCTCAGCCGCCATTCCAGCAGATTTAGTCCATTGAGCGAAGTGAGGAAGGGTGGATTCGCCAATCTGAGGCTCTATGAGAAATCATCGTATGAAGACCGGTCGCAATACTCACCTTCCACTGAGGCCTGGAAGCCTTTTCGAAAACAGAGATCCTTAAATTCGCTTCGGGGTGGACTTTGCGAGCATGGATAGCGTAGATGAGACCATGGACACCTCCTCCTACGATTGTAACGTCGTTTTCTGCGACGGGCTCGCTTTGAACATTTCCAGAGTTGAGGATTTCCGCTGCAGAGATGGGGTCAAAACAAGGTCGATGAACGCGCAGAAGGAATGATACTCACTCTCCGTCATATTCGGGTTGGCCGCAGCCAGGTCGCGGAAGGTAGTTTTTGGGAGGATGAACATGATGATTGTAGATGGGGAGTGTGTAGTAGCAATTTATCCAGTAGAAGACTGCTGAGAGATGCTTCCAGTGATTGGATGTTTTGATACTCGTCCCCTGTGGTATTTATACCCATTCTCTGTCTCTGTTCAAAGTTGAGTTGTTCCAAAGTTGTCAACAGTACAGGTATTCAGTGGTAACTACTCAGCATCTATCGGAGCCAGATTATTTTCCCCGGAACTTCTTTCCGTCTGAGGGTCGCGTCAGGTCGTATCTCCTGGAACACCAGACTGAATGCACTGACAGACAGCTATGTAGCCGTCCGTTGATAGCGCTGCATTGATTCGACTTCATGTTAATTGTATTGCCATCCCGAAACGCACCCCGGCTTGATCTATTGTCCTGCTTCAATTGCATTCCGTTTGCATTGGGTTCAAATTCAAAGGAACCGACACAAATCATGAGTTATTATGTCAAAATTTTCTTTTCTGTTCAAGAAAGGGATACAAATTTTGAATTGGGAACAGTCTAGTAAGTTTACAAAAGTTGAGAAGTGTCCGATACCATCGATGGTCCGGGGGGCTTACCTACTAAATGCCCAAAGTCGTCAAGGTCGATAATGTTCACTGTTTTCTCGTTAATCACCTTGCAGCGGAAGAACGCTGGCCACCCACTGGCACTCGTCTCTCGGTCAGGCCTCGGCGCCAACTTGGGTCTCGATTCCAAATGTCCCGCTGAGCGTTGATGTTGGTCACTTGATGGTGCATTTTTTTCTTCAAGAGCGGGATTGAATATGTAGTCAAAGTAGCGTTACATTGTCATCGTCTGGGCTTCGATAGCGGGACTGTCGTGTGAAGTCGAGGCCATCAAAAGCCCAGTCTCTACGTTCCTCTGTTCGTGGTAATATTGCTGACGCAAATTCAGTTTTTGGAAATCACTGATTGCGGGAAGCGGCCAAAGGCTAAATTGATGCTGACAAGTTCTGACCTGATAGACCTGTAAAAAATCATGCAGCTTTACATGTGTGTAAGTTCGACTAGAAGTTCGACTAGAATAAAAAAAAAGATGCACAAGATACATTGAACATCATCAACCCCATTGGGAGATGGGGATGGAGATCAAGCACGAAGCCCTCGGAATTAATGATTGCCCGCTGTTCTTTCCAGATGAACTAATAGAAAAAATCGGGATTGATTTTAGCGTCACATATGAAAGCTTCATCTTGGGTCTCTGTCGGGTTGGAGGGGTGTGATAACACTAGAGTTGAGGTGATAGGAGGAGGCAGCTAGTATAGTGTGAGCTGAGCAATGTGCAACTCAGCGCATGCAAAACGAGTTCTCATGATCTTCCGAGGCTCAGCGGGAGAACGGAATACATTTTGAGTCATCGTATTCATATTCGCATAGAAACTCAAGGCTACTCACTGCAGAGTTTGAACTCGAATCCTAATTCAGTAAGTCGCAGAAGATGAGCTCCGACTTTCCTCGATAAACAAACAGCCTTCCAAAGAGCCGCGGGCGCTGATCAGACGAGCCAATTAGTACAAAGAAATTGAAGAAAATGATATGGCGAACAGGAGGCCATCCGTTACACTAAGTCGGAATTTCTTTGACCATTCTCCTCTGGATTCCGATTTCTTCCGATCCTCAAAAGTTCATTGAGAATACGATGTTTATGGATGAATACATACAATCAACATCGACTTATAGACTCAAGAGCTCACCTTCTAGCCCCCTTTACGAACAAGAGCACAAGCACCACCACCGCGATGATATTGGGCTTCTCTGTGAAAGACCTTATCATAGAGGCCCAGAGGACTCGGGATGATCGCCTGTCGTTCGGCTTTTCGGAAAGTATTGGAGGAATCGATGAATACACATGTCCCGGTCACTAATATGGTGGCTCGACGAGAAGACAAAGTCTAAATCGAGTCTGAATGACCTGTTCCTGAAGTTGTAAGAGCACTAGAGCGAGGCAGCCTATGACAGTGCCATGTCTACACAGCTCAGATGTCAGCCGCTGAAGACGATATAGACCAAATTCAGGCTCACTGAGCAGGTACAGGGCCAAAGGGAGTGTTCGGAACCGTCAGCTATTGCACCCCGATTGTACCGAGAGGACTGCCTGAGACACTGCCTGGAACGTATAGAACAGCAATCGAGATTCCAGCTTCGCTGCCAAGTGGTCATCAGTGTTGAAAGAAAGCAACAAGTGATGAAGATGCTGATCGCTACCAGCTCTTCCCGTCGTACTTTAAAAGCATCGTGACCGCATTATTCATCAGTACATGATGCGCACACCCTGCTGAACGATGAGCAATGATGAACCCAAGCCGTAGTTCGTCACGTTCTTGCTTAATACTCTCCCTAGACCATGAAGAAGCCATGCTTAATAGCATCCCAATTTACCTCACTCCCGAAAACGTTCCCAGACCAGACCAGACTTGAGACACGGCAATCTAGAATTCACCATCCGGCTATTGTTGTTTTGGAAGCCGCAGCATTAAAGCAGCGGGTTCGGTTTTTATTGCACAGACCAGATTGGAAACGAGTTTGTTCATAGTTTATTTTATATTCATATGGCGGAACCGACCTAGCTGTGTATAGCTGGTTGTAGTGGAAGCTCTGTGATAGGACTTGTGATTCCAGGATAAATGCATGTCCCCTTTTGAAGCGATTGAAAATGCGGAAGCAGCTTGGAGCGCGGCAGAGGAGCGGAAAGTGGCCTGCGGGACACTTCCGAAAATCACCGGTAGCCCAACGAGGCCTTAGCGAAGTAATCATCAAGTAGAAGATTATGCATGTCTCCGTGTCAACATCTTTCTCAGCTACAACAAGTCCTTCTACATCGCAAGTTCTAGACCCAGTCATCAAACTGGACATGTTGCGGGACACTAGACATTAGACAGGCAAAACGAATGGCTTTGCGAGGTCCCCGAAAGACATCGAGGGAAGAAAATCTTGTATTTGATGATATGCGGGGGAAGGATGGAGATCACATAGCTGCCACTGGAGCACTCTACACTGTTTGAGTTTGACAAATGACAGGAGCTGCCTGAAGTCCTCCACCACTGCGAGCAGCCGTACTCAAACTTCACATCAACTTGTTACAATCAGTACGGAACTCAACTCCCAACTCCATCATAAGACACAGATATTCATTTCCCCACTGATCCTATCCCGTCTTCTCCACCGATGGTGTCGGAATGAGAAAAAAAAAGAAAATTTCCACCAGTTAGTTTTCTTCAATGAAGAGTTTCAGGAAAGAATTAAGTTGGGAATATCATTGACGAGGGCACGAAAGACCGGTGTGCTGAACTGGGCGTATGTTAGTGCCATTCGGATATTGCCTGGTGCATAATTGTCTGCAGGGATTCCTGGCTGTTTACTTATATTTGCTTGTTCGGAACCCCAAAATTTTTGAGCGCTCCGGGACAATTATTCGCGATCACGTGGCACGCTTTGAGCGCGACTTTTTTCATTCTTATTCTTGGAGGATCTTCTTGATTTACTTGCACAATTACATGCTTACCTCTAAGTGATTGTCATAAACTGTCTATGCGTAGACTCATGCGGCTGACCTTCCGGTATAATAGACTCCCGAATTGGTGATTCATAACTCCTGGCCCCGGGTTTGATTAAAAAAACTTACTGTTGAGCTTCTTAGACTAACTGTCCACAGCAACACATAAAGTTGAATAAACTGTGTCTACTATGACAAGTCACTTAACGTGTACAGTCCATCAGAGTCTTGTATTCACTTTCGCAGATCGTTGTGTTGCCTGATTTGAGTGGTCATTGATTTTCATTGACTGAGAAGCATACATGCGCAAGCAGTGTGCTATTTTCCGAAAGTCCTATGAAGACTCCGTCTCTATTCAGTCCCCTTCCATGTGTCTGAGCGTAAATACTATGGACTCCACGTTGACTAATTGCAGTGTAGACTGTTTTTTCGAGATCTAACTCCGCTGATGCTCGTTTTCAAGAGAGGTTGGCACCGTGACAGGTCGTCCGATAGTGTGTTCTTTTCACTTCTGTTCAGACTTTTGTACTCACCGAAGCTCCGCATAGATAATCTAGGTAATGTTTGCTTTTACCCTCAAGTTAGCCTAGTTCTGTGAGATTGCCGCAGAGTTGACAGGAAAACGGACACATTCGAACACATCGCTCCCCTGCCCGCCATCCCGAGTCAGAGATATGAATATTTGTGCGGAGTGATTGGGAGGTTTAGAAGTTGTTGAAAAATCCTGGAAAGTTTTCCCAAAACATGAACATGTTGATGGAGAACGAGATTCTGAGCAGTCAATATCAGTATCCAACTAAAAATCGACTTTTAGAAGAAACACCGTTAAGAAAACAAGATTCTGCAGAAAAAGTAATAATAACAAACTACACAGTTAAAATAGTTAAGATTATAGATAAGGCACCTCTCAGTGAGCTCAGGTTTAATGTGAACACGAAGTTCATCATTCACAATAGAAGAATTCTAAGAAAAAGAACTCTGATATTACAATTGTAGCCTACAGCTCATCTCTAAGGGTTACAGCGAATACATATTCAAGCACTAGTCATACATAACAGTGTCGCTTGTCAAGTTACTTGCGGCACTCCCTCAACTTCGTTCACCTTCGCTCGTCTTTGTGCACCTTGCACCGTCCTACCTCCCGTTCGTCCGGCTCTGTATTGTTTGGACAGCACAATCCACCCCGCTCTCAAACTCTAAATTCTAGCATCCTCAACACCCTACACCATCCAAACATTCCACACTAAAGCCGCCGAAGCCACCTCTATGCTAACACATCTCTTTGATACCCTCCATCCCCCCAACCAACATCCGACAAACTTCCAATCGCGCCTTTCGAGTTTCATCTGCAGGCGTGCCAATGCCCATGGCGAGGTCCCACCATTTTGTCAACTTTGGAGCGATTAGATGAGAATGCTCAATCGGGGTGCAGTAGGAAGAAGGAATTGTGGGAGGAGTAGACGGGGTAGGAGGAGTTGCAGCAGCAGAAGCAGAATCGGAATCAGATTCAGTGTCGCTGCCGTTCGAAGAGTCTTCGGGGGAGTTGAGGGAGGTGGGTGAAGAAAGATCTAAATCGATGTCCTGAGACTGTAGTATTGACCGCGTCTTCCATATCGAAGGATCGTCCAACGCGAGCTTGTTCTCCGAGAGACTACCTGACAATTTATTGACCACCGTACTGTTCTCAACTGTACCCGACTTATTCATATCTTTCCCATCCGTTGCTTCCTCTGTATTCCTCCACGCACCCCGATAGAACTCTCTAAGCTTTGCCTCGTCCCCGCTGTGTGTCTTGGCAATGAGATAGAGACCGTGCTCGGTCCATGACGGAGGTGGGTTGGCGTGTGAAAATTTGGCAACGGCAAAAGGTGAAGGTGAAGATGAAGATAAAGAGCTCGCCATTCCTTTTTCCGTTCCCTTTGTGCACACTTCCCACGGATGCATAGACATCCCGTTCGTAGTGAACACGATCGTGGGAGGGACGGTGATCCGTCCGACCTTGAAGCATATCCTGGAGACAGCGATGGTATGGAGCTTTGCGTTTGGAACAGTAGGATGAGAGTTCAAGTTGAAACCACTCTGCAATCGATGTAGGTTGGATGAAAAAGAGAAGTGGACTGGATCAGGGGAGTGATGTTTATTCAAATTCGGAGGAGTAATAAGAATACGAGGAACGTTCGCTGAACCTGAGTGTTGGTTGTCTTTGTATTTATTCTCGATTGTAACGAAGCGGAATATTAGATAGCACTGCGAGTTCAAAGCCTGAACGACTGAATTTTGATTGAAGATGGAATGTAGATCTCACCCATTTCTCATCCCAAGCACCGATACTTGTCAAGATTTGGTACTTTGCGAAGAGAGGAATTTCTTGAATAAATTGGAAGTGTGTAGCTAGAATAATATACATGATATTTTTGAGCAAATCTGAAAATTGGGTTGTGAATCATTTAACAGACGTACAAGACAACGCCACATGTCCTCCTACACGCAAAAATTGAGGGAACAACTCGAGTGATGCTTTGGTCCGAGCGAAATCTAAGACCTATTGGATCAAGAAAATGAGAGCGAAATAGGAAAAATCAGAATTCGGAAGGAAAGGTTTTCGCCGCAGCTCACCTTTGGATAACTTGAATTGCTCATGTGCATATTGAAATCGCTATCATCAAAACCTGGACCGATTTGTCAGTTCAGAGAATAAAGGTCGATAGATCTTAAACCGCAAACATTATTTCAGAAAGAAAGGGACTGACCAACCCATGTAGCATAACTTCCCTCCCACTCGAACGGGTGGGCACCCACCGGTGTCACTGATTCGAGCCAGAACTCCATCTCGCGTATGCGTAAGCGGTGGATAGAGTCGAGTTGTCTTGTCTGTTCAGGTTCTTTCTTTGGATCCAGTGTTAAATTACTCGAAGGGTCCCGCTCCGAACGGGAAAACGCTATCAGCGAGGAACATTTTTTGACGCCTCCTACCAACTTCTTGGAACATCTCATCCAATACCGCGCCCACACTCTTGCCCAAGCAACGCTGTACCTCGTCCGAACCTTAATCACACACCAGAGTACGCGGAAAGTCCAGGTGAATGGAAGAGAGCGGGAGTTCAGAATGAGGAGGGAGACAAATAGGTGAGGGAGAAAGGAGATAAACGACGGAATCAAGGAGGAAAGGGATGAGAGGAAGGATGCAAATGGAACACGGAGGAAAATCTGGATGAGAGGTAGGACATTGAGGGAATGGATGATTCGTATGAGAAGACGAGATGAGCGCGATGAAAGGTTGATAAGCTTAGCGATACTCTTTGGTGAACGAGTTAGGGGTTTTAGTGCAGAGGCCATTTGTGGTTGTCAGCAGTTGACTGTACGTGCAGTTGGTTTAACTTTCTTTGTGAGGCTGACTGATGCACGGAAACTAGTGGAAGTGAGGGACTCTAATCGGAGGATCCACTCTGAGTAAAAGGGAAGTACCCAGGGTAGGATTGGGCAACGGATAACGGACATCTGATTTCAAGATACGAAAATATCTCGTATGTTTGGGGAGGAGTTTTCCCCAATCCCCAATTTTCAGAAATTCATACCCAGCTTCGATATTTGTCAAGGGCACCTTAACAACCGACGAAAATCAAACTTTGTGGTTGTGGAATTGAGATCCCTAAGACGGTGCTCATCCAAGGTGATGTTATCAGTAATATACTTCATGAATCTGAGGCTAGAGAGTATTAAGCAGATACAATGGAATAACTGACCACTCGTATGCAGTCCGTCTCGTCCTTGTCTGTATTCCATGTATTACAGTGAAGTGATGCCCTGTACATTGTTAAATCGATGCCAGTTTCCGGAATTGGTGCTCAGAGCGCGACGCGGTCTTTGTTATAGTGATTCGTCAGATTTGGCTTGGGGCATCATATATTGATTTTACCCCCTACAGCCAAATACAAATAAATCACAGGCAATGATAATTCAACATGAATTTGTTAGAGCAAAAGTTTCTGTGACTTAGGTGGAACCATACCATATGTGTATAGTTACTCTTCTTGCATGATTATAACAGTGATTTGATTCAAAATTATCATAAAGGGAACCTTTTAGGAGCATGCAAGTCGAGTGGACCTTTGATACTGCTATTGACAATATCCTCGCTACGCTGCATGGTCCATGTTGAGATCGTTTGAGATCGAAGTAGCGTCATACTCAATGTTGATGGGGTTGAACGCAGTAGAGAGAGAGAGAGAGAGAGAGAGAGTTAAGTCTGTATTATTTGGGGTTGTACCAATTTGATATTAAAACTAAAGCTTCTACCTACGACTGCAGGTCCTATATCCAAAATCTGCTATCTCCAGTATGGCTACAAGGTATCCTACATCAGAAGAACGGGGCCCCATTCTCCAGTGCTGGACAGAGCTAGACAAAGCTAAAAGTACTGACAGTGCATGATCAAAGTACCTGTCGTGACAACCAAGTACTTACATCATTTTCTTTCTTTCATTTTCACATGCTCTAGTAACCACATGACCGTGTTCATTACTCATCGTTCATC
>MU793695.1:0-13548 GCA_027886325.1 Lentinula aff. detonsa | reverse complement strand
AGTTAGTAAGTCACTGACGATAGTCCCCATCGGCTATCTTCTAAATCGCGTGACGCCTGGCTACATCGTATAAAAGCTATCGAGTCGCTGACAGTTTGCACTAGTCTGTGCGCTTCTGAGGGTGAGTCGTTGTCAAGCATTATACGATTACATTTGGACTAACTCGTTGTGTGTAGAAACATATACTTACGATAGTTTCTACAGGTAGTTATAATACAAGTTGTTTGCACTAGTCTGTGCACTTCAGAGGAAACATATACTTATGATAGTTTCTACAGGTTATGGGCCCCGCCCGCTGCTAGATCTATCCACAAACACATACACCTGAATAGCGACCATTGAACCGAAAAAATATGTCGAACAACAACTCTATCCCTGCTCCAGTCCCGGAGATCCCGGAAGATCAAAAACTCGATGGAGGCATCCGAATTGCGTGGAAGCCTATTGAGCGAAAGATAAAAGTGGCGTTGAGAGCCCAAGGCCTCAATGGATATATCGATGGCACCGCAAAGAAACCCAGAGATAATGCCGAGATTCCGAAGGATGCTACGCCAGTATTCTCCGATAAGCCCTCCCGCCCAGAGTGGACGTTTCGAAACAACCACACGAAGGGGGTCATCGAATCGTACATATTCAACCTCCCTTCCTTCATTCCCGAAGTAGATGAGTTGACAGCGAAGGACCTTTTTGAAAAATTAGTCGTCGAGTTCGGACAGAAGGACGACATGCGCAAGGTTCTTACCATGAGGAAGTTAAGGAGTCACATCTTCAAAGAAGATGAGACCCTCGACATCTTCTTTAAAACTCTGAGAGACCTTCGTAAGGAGGCCATCGATATGGGAAATGACGTACCTGATACGGTCTTCAGGGAGATAATCTTAGCGGCGTTCCCTACTACGGCTTTTGATACGATCATGCAAAACATAAACGCAAACCCTTCGACATTTGCGTCATCCACAGCGGTGATCCAGCAGATCACCTTCCAGTACTCCAGAGCCACCAATCGTCCCGATGCCGCGGTACAAGGGGATAAGCCTCCACATGCAAACACAGTATCGGCCATTATGTCACGGATGGACTACCTCAAGAAACAGTTCCAGATGTCGGCAAATGCAGTAAAAGCCCCGGATAAGAATTGCAATAACTGCAAGCGGATCGGACATATCGCTGAGGAGTGCTTCAGGAGGGGTGGCGGAAAAGAAGGCCAATACCCTTCATGGTGGAAAGGAAAGAAAGACGCTGGAGGACCCTCCGCAAATGTCACGACGACTCCAGAAGTAGGGGAATTGACACAACACTATGGTTTGGCTGCTCTCACCGAGGGGGTGAGCGAAGGGGAGGTCTTTGCAGACATGGGAGCATCTGACCACTTTTTCCGTGAACGAAGTGACTTTGTCACTTTGTCACTTATACCCCATGCTCTAGAGAGGCCAGGTCGTCAGAGGCATCTACTCCATTGAAGATTGTCGGTTGGGGGAAGGTCGTCAAAATGTTTGGGAATGAGAAAGGGAAGGTAGTCCTCACCTTTGAGAATGCGCTACATACACCAGATGTATCATACAACCTCGTGTAGATATCCAGGATGGACAAGCTAGGATATCAAGTTCTGTTCGGGAAGGGTATAGCCAGGTTCTTCAGCCCAGATGGCATGCACTTCCTCACGGGCTATGGATCGAATGGACTGTATCACCTTATCGAAACAAAACAACCACTAGGTCTTGCTGTGAAATCCAGATCCCTCAACAAACCAGTTGATCTCAAGGGATGGCACCGCCGGATGGGTCATGCGGGTCTATCACGTATCCGAATGATGATCCAGAAAAGTCTGGTGAATGGAATGGTTCTTGTAGGGCTGGCTGATGAGAAGTTAGCGGAGTGCGACAGTTGTCACATGGGGAAGGCCAAACGCTGACCTTTTGATGCTGTGACAACAAGAGAAACTCACCTGCTCGAATGGGTTCACATTGACCTTACAGGACCAATGAGAGTTCGCGCCATAGGGGGCTACTACTACTCCATGCCAATTGTAGATGGCCACTCGGCGATGGGACGCGATTTCTACCTGGCAAACAAAGAATCAAACACGACATTGGCGGCAATGAAATCCTACAAGGCTCGAGCTGAGAATGAGACCGGGATGAAATTATTGTACGTCCGGATTGATGGAGGGAAGGAGTTCAGTAGTGCAGTGTGGAAAGCATGGACGGATGAGAATGGCATTATACTGGAGGTGATCCCACCCTACTCGTCCGCTGCAAATGGGGTAGCCGAACGTAAACACGGCTTCACATTCAAACGGGTCCGCACCATCCTTCACAATTCCAGCCTTCCCTTCTTCCTGTGGGCCTATGCTGGTGCATATATTGTATACACTGACAACCTCCTTCCTGCATCTCGAGTCGGATTCAGGATCCCCGCGGAGATTTGGTATAAAAAGAGGGTGGACATGGGTCACCTACGACCATTCGGTGCTCCGGGGTGGGGTACTGTCGTCAATGGCACACCTGGGAAATTAGATATGCGTGCATTCAAAGGGAGGATGGTGGGTTATGGAACAGAGACTGGTGTGTACTTGCTATACACCTCTTCAGGGAGAATTATCCCCAGCCGAGATGTTGACTTTGAGGAGAGGATTATGCCAGGACTACCACCAGCTGGTGATGAGGGGAGGGATGTAGACTTGGGGATGACATCCCCAGCTGGCAGCGATGTAAACGAGGGTGATGTCGACAATCCAAATGAGGTGGCAGCTGACAAAGCCCACGAGATCAACGCCAAAATCAATGAGATTGCCGATATTCAAAACCGTGCCGGATTCGACCAACACGGGGACCTACAGCAGAATCAGCCACGTTGATCAAATTGTTTGCGAATCCCATCCTCTCGAGCGAACGAAACCTCAGAATTCCTGTCTCGCGAAGACCACGCCCGAAGGTCAGGGGAGGAATGGGCGCTACCTCAAAAACCCCAAGCAAACGTTGCAACCCTTGCCTTCCTCGCTACATGCCTACCAGACGAAATTGGAGCTGAACAAAACCATGCCTTATCAGCTCTTGGCCTTCCCCTCATACCAAAATCATACTCCAAGGCAATGGAAGACCCGGGTCATTGGTCTCCGGCGATTGACAAAGAAAAGATGAGAATAGTGGAGTTTGGGGTCTTTGGTCCCCTCCAGGATCCACCGCCTGGGGCAACAATCCTAAACCCATTATGGGTCATTGCACACAAGATGGATGGAAAGGGAAATATAGTTGATGAAGGCTAGGTAAGGCTAGGTTAGTTGTGAATGGAGGCCGGCAAAAAGAAGGGATTGATTATTTTGAGACGTTTGCAGTGGTGCTCAGATTCGAATCACTTCGCATCCTCATTGCGACTTGGGTCACACTTGGATACAACATCTGGCAAATAGATTTTGCATCAGCCTATCTGAACGCTGAACTCAAGGAGGAGATATACGTATGACCTCCTGAAGGATTTGAGGGTCGAGGGTCAGGAAAGGTGATGAGGCTGATGAAATCGCTCTATGGGACAATGCAGGCAGGACGAAACTGGTGGAAGACCCTAGATCAGGCATATCAAGACCTTGGGTATACTTGATCGCAGGCGGACCAATGTGTGAGGGGCAGGATATTAAGCTCAGGGGAGACCATCACTGGAACCTACACCGATGACACATTAGGGGGTTCGTCATCCAAAGAAGAGATGAAGAAAGCAAAGGGGGAGCTTGGGGATAAGTATCAGGCGAAAGATACAGATAGCGTCCAGTTTGCCCTGGGGATGAAGCTGGTACATGACAAGATCAAAGGCTCAGTAACACTCTTGATGCCTGCCTATTGGGATCAAGTCTTCGAAAGACATGGTTTGAAGGACCTCAAACCAAAGTCGACCCCGATGGCCCCAGGTGTGATACTATCCGTTGAACAGTCACTGAAAACCGAGGAGGATCGCATCTACATGAAGGATAAACCATATGCGGAACTCTTGGGTGCTATCCAGTTTGGCCAGGGGGCATGCCGTCCGGATATTGCATATGTGACCAACCTCCTCTCATGCTTCCTTCAGGACCCTGGTCGTGCTCACTGGAGCGCGTTGATATATCTTTGTCGGTATATCATTGGTACAAAAGACCATGGAATCACATACCAAAAACAAGACGAAGGGTTAGACCCCCGTACATACTGTGATGCCAACTACGCTATGTGTATCGACACCTGCTGTTCCACGACAGGTGTTATCACTTTCATCGCCGGGGGCCCTGTCTTTTGGATGTCAAAATGCCAGGATGTGGTGGCATTGTCCACGACAGAAGCCAAGTACATTGCATATGGAAAGGGAGCACAACAGGCTTGATGGGTTCATAATTTCCTCGCTGAGATAGGTCATGCGCCTCCGCTTCCCTTGACCCTCTATGCTGATAATAAGGGTGCCATTGCGATCTCCGAAAACCCGAAGTTTCATCAACATGTGAAGCACATTGACATACGTTACCACTATCTATGGGATGTAGTGGAACGGGGGAAATAAAAATCTACTATGTTAGCTCCGAGGACAATGCCGCAGATATTCTTACAAAGGCTCTGGGAACCACTTTGCATCGTCGACAAGTAGAGCTCTTAGGATTGTTGCCCACCAATCAGGCCTAGGGGAGTGTTGAGAATAGGGCGTAGGGGAGCTGTGTGGACAGAGCCCCGATCGGTGTAAGTGGCAGTGGCTAACCATATGGACATTGGTCTAAAAATTCTCTTACTTGTTTTTCGTGTTTTACTTACTTTACTTCCACCCTTCGAGATCCGTTGCGCGTTATTTAAACCTAGATAGTCCCCGACTCATCCCTCAGTTGTTTGCACTAGTCTGTGCGCTTCTGAGGATGAGTCGTTGTCAAGCATTATACGATTACATTTGGACTAACTCGTTGTGTGTAGAAACATATACTTATGATAGTTTCTACAGGTAGTTATAATACGAGTTGTTTGCACTAGTCTGTGCGCTTCTGAGGAAACATATACTTACGATAGTTTCTACACCCGGTTTTGTGTCGGAGCTGGGAGTTTGGGTTGGAACAACAATTTGCACTCGTTTCTTTGACTGTAACTGGGTGGCGCGGGAATGTCCTGGGTCATTTGACTCCACATTTGTAGTATCAGTGTCAGTGTCACTATCAACGGCCGCCACTTCAGCGTCAGAGATTTCAACTTCAATTTCATCTTCGTCGGCGTATGTGCCAGTGTCTGATGGATCAACAGAGCCATTGTGTGGCAATATCCCTTCCAGGCCCCTAGTAACACTCTTTTTGCCATGTAGAGAGTTCTTCTGTTGAAGACTTTTTTTGATTACGCCTTGGGCGTTTTCCCCTTTGTAAATGAGGTAAAAGAAAGCCATATCGAGGTTAGTACAAAACTCAATGTCACAGCCTTGAGCAAAGAGTTGCCCAGTTAGCTAGCAATTCATAGCTACACTTGAGCAATAGACCTTATTAGCAAGCCCGATCGAAATGTTTCAATTCGACCCAAAAGTGCCAAGAATTTCGATCAAGAACATTGCTGTAAGCAATGTGACCGGCCGATGATTACCTAAGTTGGACCGTCAACCGCTGGCGAAGTTTCTAACCCTGCTCCTCACTGTTAATTTTCAAACGAGTTCCGTTCACAACAACTGGTACAACATCGGCTACAACGTTGGCTCCATGAGGTGACGCAGATGCTGCGTCATCTCATATATCTTCATCTATAAGTTCTTCTGTCTGGGTACTTCTCTTACCAATGCCATGGTGCAACAGCATTTCTGGGACCGACACTACGACAATGTTCTTCCTCCTCTAAGTCCACGGTCGTCAAGATTTTGTGGTGAAACATATGAACCACTTACAGATCTACCCTACACTATCCTTTCATCCTCTCCCTCGCCTGATTCATCTCCTTCAAAAACCCTCCCTCATCCAAACACCCTTCAACCTCTCACTGATATCAGTGGCTTCAGTGAGGGCAGTCACACTCCCCTTCTTCCTCCACTCTCCCAACTATCTGCAGGTGCCATGTTTCTTGAACGTTCTCAGACACCAGCTGTTGCAGACCCACACATCATATCTCAAGGTCCTGCTTCTCCTCTGAAGCCTGTGACCAGTGTTCCTTCGTCCCCCGGGAAGGAAAACGAAGGGATAAAGAATACCACCAAGACCAAGAAAAGGCAGTCATGGACTGGGGCTGACCTCATCGCACTAGCACGAGCTGTGTTGGAGAAAGAGCCGTTTGTTCAGCCGCACAGGAAGAAAGGGAAGGTTTGGGATGACATTAAGGAGATTCTAGTAGCTGAGAAGAGTATCACTGCCAATACTCATGCTACAGCTGTTCAGCACAAGGCAGAGAGTCTGGTATCCTACTGGAAGGTATGTACTCACTCATCATTCTCTTTGAGTGCTCTGACTCATTTCTTGGACAGAACCCGAAGAGCACCGATGGCCGTATCAAAAGCATTGCGAAAATCTTCAAAGATAGGCCTGCATACAAAATTACAATTGCGGCACTTATGGATGGGATCGACAATCAGTGGGACCGAGGACGAAATGAATCAGAGGCGGTGAAGGAGAAAAACCAAAAGGTATGTTTTGAGAGTACTCGTTCTACATAACATACTCAACTACGTTATAGAAGAAGGACGAAGATACAGAGGGTGGTGAAGCGATTCGTCATGCATCACTCCGAACCATGGGTCTGCGCAAACATCAGATGGACCCGGTTTTAGATGACAAGACAGACACTGACGGTGATGAACACAATGACCACGACAATAATCTAACCCGATCCCCCACCCATAAACGCAAATATGACTCTATTGCCTCTCTCGATGATGACGACAACAATGAAACCATAGGAACAGGTCATAAACGCCAACGTTCCTCCATCCGTCGTGCGACTGGCAACTCGGAGCTTCTTGAATTTCTCCGTGCAGACTCAGCAGATCGGAAAGCGCATCAGGAGAGGCTTGAGGAACAAGGTACAGAGATGACGAGAATTCTCCAAGGCTTCTTTGAGCTAGATAAAGCCCGTTTCGAGCGAGAACAAGAGTAATTATTCCTAGCTGTACTTCTAATACATGCTCAAATACAAGTTTTGTGTACTCCTATATCTCGATGTCGTACTCATAGTAATTGAAAGTATTCTTCCAAGGTTGGTGGTTTACAGTTGAATATTTGTGCCGTCTGGTTTGGTCGGAGGCAGTTCAATGCATTTGCAAACAGAACGCCAACACGGTAATACCTTCCAACTGGAGAAGAGTATACCCGGTGTACCCACCAAGCATTCAGGAAAGGCCATAAACGGGTGATATCAGCAAACCCATGCTCAACCTCAATCCGCATGCAGGACATAGCCTTATTCCACTCTTTTTCCTCCTCTGACCACTCTCCCATTCCCGAGTATGGACTCATCAAGACTGGGTTAAGACCGTATGCAGGATCTCCGAAGATTTGGAAGTATCGTTTGGTGACCAGTGTGTTAGCATCTGTCCCAGGTCGGAGCGCATGATCCCAGCACCAATCGATTAAACGGGACTCGTTCAGCAGGTGGTTGTCATTACGGCGCCCTTCGACTGGACCAAACAGGGCACAAATCATCCCATTTGGAAGCTTGACAGCCTGGAACTTGAGCGCGTGTCTGCCCTTATAGCCATTGTATGCTTGGCGTTGGAATTTACTTGGACGAGCTATATAACGTATCGTGCAATCGATGAATCCCCAGATGTTATCGAGGGGTGAACCAGCATCATAGATTGCTGAAGCATATTTTGCAAGCCTATCCCTCTCGAGCTGTGGGTTGTCTTCAACATCAAGTAGATGCTTCCACCTCTCATCCAGGAATATTGTCAGTTCGTTGACTACCTCTGAAATTGCAGCCTGAGAGCGGTCGAAGAGTATCACAAGGTAATACATATCACCAGGGTTTCGCAATCGTGCCATCAGAAGAGCCAGTGCCTCAACTGAGCTGAAGTGAGAGCGAGATCCAGTTATAAATGGATCAGGGATGTGCAGAGCAGCAGCGAGGTCACAAATTTCTTCGGCATAGAAGCTGGTACATGCAGGGTATGTAAATGAGTTATGCCTCTACCTGCGAACACATGGTCTCACCGAAAATGCCAAACACACTCTTGAGGCGTCATAGCCATAATATTTTCGCGAGTCAACCGAAAGCCTCCTTGCCGAGGGTGCCATGAAGTTCCAGTTTCATTGACATTGAATGCAACTGCAGTCACAGAAGAGGCAGCGCTCTGAACCTCCTCCGTGATCTGTGCAATCCTATTCTGATGCATAAGCATGATTTGATTGAGTGCAAGGTTACAGATGGGAGGCATGATTCAAGTTGTGAGCTTCACGTCGTTAAAGGGAGTCGGGACTCGAGTACTCAGGACTCAAGATCAATTATATTATCCCGGATATTGGTGTCATATTTGGAGTGCACGGCTGTGCTCCACAACTTCACTTCTGATCGAAATTTGGTTTTTTTTGATCAGAAAAACATTTCGATCGGGCTGCTAATAAGGTCTAATAGCTGCGAAAAGAACTCTCAGGATGGCTCACCTGTTGTAAAAGCGCATTGGCTGACACTCGAGTATTTGGAGTGGCTAGAAACATACTCTGTTGGTCGAGAATCTCAGGACCACCATGATAGATCTTCATCAAACTTCGGGTCGAATAACTCCAATGAGACTTGATCTCAGCGCAACCAAGCTGATCAGCCAAACCTGGATTTAATATAATCGAAAAGTCTGCACCACCTGGGTTTGGGCCGCTGTTCCTGCCAGCGCCGTAAATTGGTTGAAGATGGGCGGAGGCACTACGTGCCCAACATGGAGTGAAGATGGAAGTTCCTGTGTTATTCGGGGGAATAGCATTTCCCTTCAAGTCACAGAAGAATTGCCTGATGCTCCCTGTAGACGTGGAAATGTTTGGTGTTTGTGAGACTGTATTGAGCACCTTGACCTAGAGCATGTGTTGTCTCATGAGCTTCTTGAAAATGGTATATATTTATATTTATTCGCTTACTTTAATCAATAGGTTAAGTAAGTCAAAGATCTGATACTGTGCTTCATCCTGAGCAGAAGCGTTTGTGGTCAAAGGAGCAGGTTGATAAAAAAGGAGTTCATGTTCTTTTTTACTGATCTCAGCTAGTGCTCGAACCCATTGTTGGGTGGGAGGAAGCTGTCCATGGACAGCTTGAAACTCGAAACGGGTTGGGAAGCCCCTGGATTGTGAGCATTTTGTCGAGGTACATGACTAGCTGGTCAATAAAGCCCTCCGCAAAGTACAATCATTTCAATCGGCTGGCTGCTATCTTGTTCACCTTTGCAGAAGGCGTTGACATGGAGTGCTTCCCGGTAGAGACTGTATTACGCCACAGTGATTTAAGAGAGAGGTTGTCCCACACCCCAGCAGGCAACGAATCGCCTACAATGGGAAATCTCTCAATCTTGAGTGAGTGTCCAGCCATAGTGTCCAAGGAAGTAAGTGTGAAGAGAGTTGAAGGATCAAACTGAAAACTGAGATCATAGATATATATGGATCATCGATAAACGTGTTGTAGGCGACGCATACAAAAGTTGGCGCGACCTCTTTCAACCTGACTTTGCTGTTAGAGACAGATTCATTGGGTCGTGGCGCCAAAGTGAAAGGTGATTAGAGATGATTTGCATCGGATGCGGTGTATGCAAACCACTCGATGTGGCATTGTGAGTATTGCTGCTTGAGAAATTATACCCGCAGCCGCTTGTCCGTGAGACTTGATTCCGTGACTTGGATGAGTTCCTTTCACATGCAAGGGGCCCTATGGCAGACAGAACACAGATAAGTCAGGCTGTAGCTTGGAGTTTAATGTTCATAGAATTATGTAATATATGAGTAAGGGTTTTTGGCTGGCTTTAGCCCCGCGCGGTAAAAGGAAATATTACGCACAAGGACTAAAGTGTAGCATACAGCTGGGTGAAATATATATATCAGATTTTTATAGGAGGGTGGGGAATCAGAAACTTATATTTGAGAGTTCTGCGAGCAACGGCGGTTGAAGTCGGGAGCAAAGAAAATGATAGGCGCCAGTGGACTCTCACCGCCTTTGCTGACTTATCTTATAAGTCAGACTATAGCTCGCAATGTCTTGAATGGTATTGAATGCTGTAATATATTATTAAGTGCTTTGGCTGGGCTTTAGCCCTGCGCTCCCACCCGTGGTTGCCGGGTGAACCAAATGACCCAGGCAGAGTCAGAACTCAATCGGGGAGACCGGCGGGTATGGTTGAGTATGAAGTCCAGATACAGTTTTGACTCTGGGTTGATGTATGTTTAATAATCATTGTGAACAATTTGTTTATTTATTTGTTACATAATGATTAACCGTCAAATTGTATCTATACTGTTGATACCGGCTTCAAAGAGTGGAATCTGAATGTGGTTAGCTGTTTTGTAATTGGGAATAGTGGAGTTAAACCGAATACCTGAGAATGGCCATAGGCTTTGAGAATATGAGTAGGAATAATATCCTCATAGCGTCGCCAGTATAATAGAAATGACATTGATGTCCAACCCCCCAAAGTCGCAACTACTTCAGGTGTTACTCCAGCTATCAGTAACTCCATGGCTCCTCCGATACGGAAGCTGTGGCCTTGAACTTCCTCAAGGCCGACTGATTTCCATATTTTGTCGCAAGTTTCTAGGAAGGAGGACTTGACCATATTGTGAGGAAAACCTTGTTCGTCGAAGTACGCAAAAAAGGAGTATCGCTGTGGGATATTTGCATTAACACTCATATGACGTTCGATCACAATGCACGGGCAGAAGAGTTCCAGAGAACTGTGTTGGGCTGTTGCAACAACTGTGGCACCAAGTTCCTTCGTGGTTTTGGTCCAGGGGATCTCAAATGATAACGCCTTTTGTGAATTGTCAAAATTGTAAGAGGTTTTCACAGTAGAGGAGCGCGAGATGTGTCGTTTAGGATCAAAGGCCTGTTTTGAAGGAATAGTGAGTTCACCAAGGCGTCGACAGCCCCAGAAAGCTATGCAGGCGATGGCCCAAATGGAACAGTGGAATGAGATTGAGGGATTGAGATTGGCATGGAGCGCCAGCATATGTGCGAGAGTAATAGGATTTCGACGAGCTCGCTTGTGGGCAGCTCCCGCAGTTTTTGCACCAGTTCGTGCGAGTCAAATCAGACGCGAATTGGAAGGCCAGGGAGCACCAGCTATATCGTGCCATGCGCTGAGGCCAGACAGCCAGTTCTTGATACATGAACCCAAGACCTTACCCATATGGAATCCGATGAATGCGGCTATGAGAGTTTCATCTGCGGGCATGCGGAGGTGTTCAGGGATTGACATCCTATCACAGAATTGATTCCAGCGTAATAGGCCTGCACCATAAGACTGTTTCGTTGGGACAACCAGTCCCGCCAAAACTACCTTATCACCAAGTTCGATGATTTCAGTGGAATATGTGGATGACAGTCTTTGTCATCTCTCAATAGAGAAAGGGGTGGTCCAGGCGTGCAAACAGTCTTTAGCTGGAATGTGAGGTCTGAATTCATTGTTCTGGATCGTAGAAGCAGGGCCAGGTCTCCGTAGAGATGGCGCAGAAAGATTTTCGAAAAGAATATGGGAGTACAAGGCTGGTTTGTTCGAATTTCTAACGGAGGAAGCATTGGAAGTAGAAGAAGGTTCAGTATTGAAATGTTTGTGAAGAGAATTGCTTTGGGTCTGATTGGTTGGTGATTTTGTCTTAATATGAGCTGTTTTCGAGATCGTTAAGGGTAGCGTTAAGGCTGAGTTATAAAATCAAGGGCGTAAAGAGATCCGAGAATTCTGAATCACCAATGTGCGTGGAACATTGAGACTCACGGTTGGACGTACAACCGGGAAAATTGAAGGTTCATTCGACATGATAAGAGAGGACATCGTTGAGTTCAGCAGGAAGCCGGAATGATAATGGAAGACAGTCCCCTGGGAAACCCACGCGAAATAGGGTCAGCCGGGTTCTTGGCTGATTCAATGTAAATTAGTTCAGGTAATATGAGTAGGGGACCTGTTACTGCGTAGATTCGACAAATCGACATATTGATCCAGTAATTCGGACTTCAGGATTTCCTCAATGCCCCTATGGTCCCTTGGTTGTCCGAATGGATGAGTAATCGAGTCGAATTGAGGCCTAAAGCCTCAAGGAAATATATCAAAATTTCGATGGCCACCATTTCGAGCCAGCAGATATCGCGACCTTCGACCTTCCAGTTATCACGGAGATGGAATGCTGACCATTTGGTACCTATGATAATTCCAATTCCCCAGTCTGTAGATGCGTCGACAAATAATCCCAGGTCCTGAAGGGGTCCCAGAGGTCGAAGTTGCCGGAAGAATTCGGGATCTTGTAAGCGATCTATCCACCAATAAATCTCCGGTATAATCTTGTCTGGGTATTTGCCCTTTTCGACTTCGTGATTTTGGTAGGAGGCCATAAAGTTCGAAATAGGTGGAAGGTGTGTCTTCCCATCAGCGTAAATGAAAGCAATGTGGCAGAGAGTTCCGTGGATGGATTCAATTTCTACTCTTGGTGCTAATCGGCGGTGGAAAATTTTGACAAAATCCTGAAGACGAAAGAGATACTTTATTCTCTTTTCTTCAGGAAGGCTGACACGCAAAGATTTTAAGTCCCATGCAAACCCGATGAATGTGAATTTGAAGACGAAAGAACGTTCACCGTTCTTGGGGTGCCACGGGAATCCTAATTCGGAAATGAGATTGAATAAATCATCACAATTAGAATAATTACGGAGTGCGATAATATCTGGGGTGATGAAAGCAGCGAGGTCATCCTCCACTTTTACAATCGGTGAGATGTTATATGATTTCCATATCTCATGACCAGCACCCAATACCATGCCCGAATTAGAGCTGGCGGAGGAAGCACCAAAGGCAAAACAGTGGTCTACCCAGAAACCCCCGTCCGGATCCCACACGACCATGTAAGGCTTGTCCTGTGGCCGTAGTGGGATGGTGCAATGAAATTTTGTTATATCCATCATGCACACTCTCGTACCCGGTGGCATTGAGACAATCTTATGAGAAGAAAAAGAATGAGTAATGTGGGTAATGAATTGGGAGCGCATATGAGCACAAATGTGCACGCACAAAATTGTAATAATTGTAATAGTAATAGCCAGATAGGCAGATTGATGGCAAATATGCCTGAATTCTTTTGTAGTGAATGTGCATACAAGAATATGTCTGCAGCCGAATATGGCATGGGACGGTAGGAATAGTAGAATTTTGTGTTAGGGGAGAAAGAAAAACTCACCAGGTTAGCCGTGTGTGTTGCTGAGTCAAAAGTGGTCGGGAATTGTTCACTCAAGATATGAGAATTAATCGAAGGCACAAAGGCACCTGTGGAATCACGTCCTTCTTTGGATAAATTACAACATACACAATGTTTTGTTGGTTTGTTGGGCCCTTGTTGTTGTTCTGACACAATAAAGGGCGAACAGAAAAAGAATCCCTGCATAACAAGATTGACCTCCGATTCGG